>PVJH01029034.1:0-26555 GCA_004026705.1 Nesogale talazaci | reverse complement strand
GATATTCACTCTACCCCTAAAAGATAAATAGTTTCGGTGTTAAGTGTTTTTAAAGAGGAACACATGAAAAATATAAGAAAGTCACATGAAAAATATAAGAAAGTCTCAATTGATTTAATCAATATTCAAGTGATGTACATTTTTTGCTCATTCATCTTTGGACAGTGCCCATTAATTTTTTCTAAGACTGTAATAAATTAGATATTACAATATGAAAACTTATACAAATCACTTTATATTTCATTATTAATTAGCTGTTTCTTCAGCAGTCAAGCTAGGCTCATTTGTTGAAATGGAATGCCACCACTTAATGTGTCTAATAATGTTTCTAAAGGACAAAATTACTCACTACAGAGAGCCTGAAGAATAAGATCGATGGATTTATATTAGTGTAAATTATCACTGATTGATGAATGCAATATTGGGAAATAAAATTTACTTAGAATTTAAACTTACTT
The DNA here is from genome assembly GCA_004026705.1 of Nesogale talazaci. Lineage (NCBI taxonomy): Eukaryota > Metazoa > Chordata > Mammalia > Afrosoricida > Tenrecidae > Nesogale > Nesogale talazaci. Next base: position 26,097 of record PVJH01029034.1, on the reverse strand, counting down.
GCAGTGTCTCAATTCTAAAATAAGCATGCCAACTATAAACAATATAAATTGTAATTAGATAATATTTCTGGCTAATCAATTTCCGACAAATTATTCTTGAAACTAGAAACCAATGTGTGTATACACAGACATATACATTATATTTAATTAACATCGTTAACCAATAATATTTTAATTTAATTAATGTAATTATTTTGACAAACTGTCATATAAAAGTAGTCCAATGTATTGTTTGTGGATACATATACTGTAATCTGTCTCAAAATGAAATTATCATTGCTCCTTTGGAGTAGAAATTGATAACTCCCCAGACTTCATTGCCATTTTCAGTGTAATTCATACTGAGAAATGAATCCATGTAAACTAAGATTCATACTCATTTTGTAATTCTTAACTCACCATTTAAAATAAATTATCTGGTAGTCTCATCAAGGTAAACACAAAAGCTCATAAACAAATGAGAGGCCCTGAATTCTTCTAAGCAGGAATTTCATCTGTGGAACACCATCTTCATTAGCTTTGTTTATTTCATCCTGATATTCCAGAAGGTCTCCTGAGATCCTGTGTCTGTTACACCAATTTGCAGCTGGTGATAGAGGAATCGAAAAATCCATTTGCAGGTCCTATCCATGGATTGAGTCCCCTTGAATCTGCACTGTTCGTATACTATGAGTGTGAACACCCCGAATATTAGATGAACAGCATTGCAAAGTGGTTTTAACAGTAATACCCTGGAATGTGACATTTTGCACTTAAATTCATCCTAAATTTGAAATATCCTCTGCTTTTTTTGGTGGGGGGGGCATCACTGCCCTCTGGTGGTCATGGGAGCTACCCAGACTTACTCCTGGCAAGCCGCCGCTGGATTTGAACCGCGAAGCCTGTAGACTGCAGTCCCACACTTAACCGCTACCCCACCGGGGCTCAGCCCCCTGCTTTTTTCTTAAAATGAGATATTTCCCTGTTTGACATGATTATTATTGCTGGGTTCTTTTGTTGGTTAGTTTGGTTTTCATTCTTGATGTTTCTTTTGTTGTTTTTTTTTTCTGTATATTAAAACCAGTAGGGTGGATTTCTGAAGACAGAAATTGAAGTAATCTTCACTTGGGGCTAAAGGAGTGTGGGTAGGAGACATGGGAAACCAACACTCTTGGGATTGGGAATAAGAAGGAAGAAAATGTTCCAAAGTTGATTGTGGTGATGACTACACAACCCTTTCTTAATATGACTGACTTATTCAATTGCATGATGTGTTAGTTATACTCAATAAAGATATATACATTTTTAAAGATCATAAGATTATTTTCATTCTTTTTTTCCCCTTGATTACCCATAAAGAGTAAACTTGAGAAATTTTCTCGATGTATATGTGATGATCACGGGGCTTATTATGAAGATGTTTTTTATAAGATTGAAAGCAGTATTGATGAGAAAAGGCCCAGGATAGTCCCGCGGAGGAGTGTCTACCCATCATGACCGTCTGCACGTCCAATCTGCAAAGGATAAAGGGTTGCCCTGTGACAATTTCATTGAGAAATCTCATCTCATCTACCCTCATGAATTCTTTATTGTTCCAAAATGCAAGGAACTTTGAAGAGGAACACAATGAGTTCTTTGATGATTACACAACTGCAAATGGGAACTATATCTAAGAGTACACAATGTTTCAGGGAGAGTTAACTGAAAAAAACAACTTCCGAAATGTACAGACCAAAATGGAAGATAACATTTTGGTGTGTTTTTTTTTTAATTTTTTAAAAATTTTGACGTTTTCTTTGAATAAGGTTTTGGTAATTCTGTAGTGGTACATTCGATTCACCCAAACATAAATGCAATTTTTGATATATAGTTTTTAAATTTATATTGATGCTTAAAATTGTGGATAAAAATGATCTAACTGTATATCTGACCACATACTCTCTTTTGGAATGAAATAGCCAAAAGAAAATTTCACAAGCATTTTCTTAAACAAAGGCTATACATTAGAAGATGTCAGTACTTAGAATAGAAAAATGTGTAGGCATATTTTGTTGACTTGATCATTCACTTAATTTACTGAAAACTATATAACTATGTAACAGCAATATTTTTCCTTTCTGCATAACAATAAGGGGAAAATATTTAATGTCAAAGAAAGTAATTGAAATAAATTATATTTTCTATCCTTTTATATTCCCTTAACATCCCTTTTTTATAAATGAAGTAAGGTTCTCGCCTCTTCTTTGGAATCTAATGAATACAGAGGTTTCCATATAAAGATATATGCATTAAGTGTTCTTCAAATTTTGTCATCTGCTGACATCTCCAGTATTGTTGTACCTATAGCTCTGTTTATTTAGCACTTTTAAATTAAATGTTGTCATCCTTATTTTAAAAAGTAGTGGTTAACATTAAAAAGGGTGAGGAACAAAGTTATTTGCATAGATCTCAAACTGAATTCATACCTCTTTATTAGTCCTTTTCCTTTACAATATCATATAGCAGTAGGATGATATAAAATACAATAAAGGAACGATTTTGATTTGTCTCAGCAGGAATATGTACTTATAATTTTATTCTCAACACTATCTTTTTAGCCTTTGAAACATAATTATATTCTGGTAATATCTTAATTCAGTTTAACAAATAGTTGTTGACTCCTGCATAAAAAGCTCTGACATTAAAAAGGCAAATTATCCACCATCAATACCATCTGTGGGAATGTTACCTTTTGAGGATGATATCGGAGGCCTAGAGAAGCAGGGCAGGCATTGTAGAAAGAAATGAACTTTGTTAAAAAAAAAATTAAGTCTCTTCTTGAGACTTAAAGGATACATCCCCCTCCCCCTTGTTCTTTAGCTACTATCATTTTTAAAAAGTAAAAATTTAGATTGAAATGTTAAATGCATTTCAATAAATATTACCTATTTTATTTTCCTCAAATATTTCTTATTCAAAAACTCGTATGCCTGTTTAAAACACAGGAAAAAAAAAAGATAAGTAACAACGCTTTCTCTCCGAGTTACATCAGCTTCACTACCACGGTGAAGGTTTTTTCTCTGAGACTCAGAAAGTTGCTCATCTGATTCAGAGAGTTAAAGTCCTTCTAAAACAGACTCATGCCTGGCACAAGTCTTTGAGTGCCCTTTTCAGATAGCAAAGGAGATTTTTTTCCTCTTCTGTCAAGGTTGTGTGGAATACCACCATAGCCACCTGAAGGATCTCTCCCTGTTTCTCCAAGCTCCTGGTTTCCTAAGTGTGAATGGAGGACTTGAAACTGAGCCACTTCCACTTCTATGACTATTTCCCTGTACGCACAGAAATGGGTACTTTTTCTCTCATGGCCTTTCCTTGTCACTTTACTGTCTTGATTCCAACATTTTACTGGTTTACCTCATACGAACTTGTGAATTCTAAACTTCACTTTAAATATGAGTCTGCTTTAAAAAGTTGGTGGATAAAAATCCTGTCCTGTTTTACTTTCATTTTTCAATGAACATACTGAAACCCCATTATAAGGAACTTAGTGATACATTTACTAATATCACTGTTGGCTTTTACTTTTCTCAATTTCTTTTATGATTTTTTAATTACCTCAAAATCTATAATCAGGGTTCATATCGTAAGGGTGTAAAGCGTGTCTCTATCATTCTTAATACATTCAATTAAAGGGAGACTTTTAGTTGAACATATTAAATTTATAATAAGAGTTCATATAAATTCAATGATATTTATTGAATAAATTCAGTTTTTGGTAATGAACCCTGTATACTGTAATTACTGCATTTTCTAATAATATTGATTATCTCATTTAGTTTTCATATGGTGATTTCAAGGGCTAGTAAATTAGGGGGAAGGAGGTACACCCAGGTCTAACATATTAAAATATGATAAGCCCTGCACTAGTAAATGCGCCGGGGAACATTGACCCTCTCATGAGCATTATCCTTGTGAATTCATCTATAAAGTGAGGGAAATTTTCAGAGAAGCAGGGCAGGCATGGATTTACATGGATGAATGAATGAGTGAGTGAGTAAGAGAGTGAAGGAAGGAATAAATTAATGAGTAGACAGACAAACAAAGGTACAGGGAACATGGAACAGTGTTAAGACTACTCAGTGACAAAGAATGAAAAGACCAAAGAAAAGTTAGGAATGCAAAAAATAGGGAATTAAGAATAGTTTCACAGAAATTGAGGAGGCAAAGTTTTAAGTGAGAGATTATGGGATGCCAGAGCTGCAAAAGCAAGCTGAGGAAAATGGGAAGTGAAGTAGTGTTAATATATCAGTCACAGAGGAATTCTCAATTTAATGTGAAAGTTATAATTCTAATCACAACTGAATATCACATAGGGGAAGAGAAATCACAAAAGTAACAATCTATAGAATTACTATAATCTTGAGTATCTTTATATCTAAATGTTATAATTAAGCGTGATGGAATTTGAGCATACAATAGCACTGAAAAAGTAGTGTTATTCTGATTAAAGTTTAAGAACTTGTCACTGTAATGTGGTGATTCATCTTAAAAACGGGACATTGATGAATTTGATAGACCTATTCAGTAGAAAGTAATGCAAAAATCATGAAGTTAGGATATTCTTTATAATGTATTTCATACATTACTTCTTTCAGAGCTCACAGGGATTACTCAAATAGTATAGAATGTACTTTTAAATACAGGCATATCTCATTCTATGTACTCCATCTATTGAGCTTTTTGATACTGTTATTTTGTTTTAATAAATTGAAAGTTGGTACAACCCCAGTTTATTAGTTTCATTTTTCAGCAGTGTGTGCTCACATCATGTCTTTGCATATATTTGGAGATTCACACAATATTTCAAATGTTTTCATAATGCTACTCAATACTTAATAGGCTAGAGCATAGAATAAGCATAACTTCTACATGTACCAGACACACAAAAATCACGTGACTCACTTTATTATGATATTCACTTTATGGTGATGATCTGTAATGGAACTAGCAATATCTACCTCTGAGGTATGTCTATGTGGAAAAGTTATACTATATTTTTTAGGAAGGTATTATAGTAGGGTAGATTGCTTGCTCCAGAAATCAGCCTGCCAGCCAATAATCACATAAGATATGTAGACTACAAATATTACCGAAAGCAATAGTACAACATGGCTAAGATTAAATCTCCTAACGCATATCTGGAGGAAAGTACATTTGTATGAAGATTGCAAAGGAAATTGTCATATATGGGACCAGAGCATCTGATAGGTCACAATACATTTTTATTTTGCATACACACAAAACTTCATTTATATATATTCTATTATTAAAAGCTCCAATTAACTATATCCAAAATGCATGGTAAACTATGTTTTATATTATAAGTATAATTATTAATTAAGCAATACTCTATTCATATATTTTTATAAGTACTTGAAATATATAAAACTTAAAAATATATTAGGAGGTTATCAGCAAGGCCAAGGAATAGGACTTCAATAAACAGAACAATTAGCATTTCCTTTAGTCATAAAAGAATAGAAAAAGTTTTAAGATACTATTTATTGGTGGGTGGGCTAATTCCTACTTGCCAATCATGTTTTGGCTGTCAATTGTACAATTTCTCTTGTGGGAATAAGCTCAGGACAGTGTTCAAAGCAGCAGGGTCTTAATGATTTTGAGAATTTCTAATGGGTTTCTGTCATTACCAATAATAAAAAAACCAAAAACCTACAGATTTCATTCCTTGATCCCATGGCTTTGTTTCTGCCATCCACTCTAAAAGAAATTAAGTGAACTGCCTTTCTCGTGTCCCTCCTGGGTACAGGCTATTATAGCATTTGTGTTTGATAAAAAGCTTTCTATCTCTCAGAAGGACACAGTATATAATTTATCAAACAATACATTTTGTAATTCTTAGCACAAACATATATCAAGGAAGAAGCAGGTTTGCAATGAAATGATACAAAAGGAAAATATAACAACCACCAGAGTGATACAGAGAGGAAAGCATTAACAAAGATTTAGTCTCACTATTGACAGTTTTCTACTATTTCCTTCCTGATACAAATACTCATGGGTACCCTGATTGTTAATCTTATCTAATATTCATAAGAGATTCCATTAAGCTGATAGTAAAACCAGTTGATTTTCTAATAAGCTTGTAACAAAATTCTGACACTTTTTTTGTGCAAAATCACTGTGAACAAGTATGATCATAGACCAAGGCACAGGAAACATGTAATAACTATATCCTAGAATCACTTGTAAAAAATCATGAGCTGTTTTATACTCTCCTATTGTCAATATTTAATAGAAATATCCTCTCTCACGACTTCTAAGACAATGAAAAATCCTGAGATCACTTTCATTTGACCCAGAAATATGAACATATGTGAGTTGGCTTCCCTCAGGAAAGGAAAGATAAACACCGTTTTGTATTCCTGATCTGAAGGTGTCCTGATGGTGCAGCAGGCTGAGCATAGGGCTGCTAATCACGGAACTTGCTTTTCCAAACCTCCCGCTGCTCTCCTGTAGAATCAGTAGGCTGTCTGCTCCCACCAAGATGTAGGCTTGGGAACCCCTGCGTGCCACTTCCACTTGACCTTAGCAAGTTGCCTCAAGGTTAACAGCAGCAGTGGACCAGCCCTTCCTTATTTTGTTGCCTGGATTATCTTCTCTAGTTTCTCGTTCCTGGTGAAAAGGTCCACTTGTGAGGATTTTTGTTTTCATTTTTTGTTTGTTTGCTTTCTTTCTATGGAGTTCTAATCTCTGTTGCAGGTTGCAATCCTTGGCCTTCATCAGATATTGCTTCAAGTCCTCTTTCATTTCAAGAAGCCACAATGTGTCATGTGTGAACTGCAGGTGATGATTAACATTCCCCAAATCCTTCCTGTAATCCAGCTTCCCTTATTATGTTCTGTTCCTACAGAGGGAATAAGAATGGTGAGAGGATACGACCTTTGCTGCACACGTCCTGAGATGAATACATGCAACTCCCCATGTTCTGTTAGCACCACTGTTTCCTGAGTCATGTGTAGGTTCTGTGTGACCACAATGAAATGTTGTGTATTTCCCAGTCATCCCAAGGCTGTTGTTGGTTGGGAGGCAAACTTGCTGTGTGAAGCTGTTCTCATTTTGAGAAATGCTCCTTCAGCAAATGATCGCAAAGGCTTTGCTGTCACAGACTTGACTCTATCCACGTCATCATCATCAACTCTACTTTGAAAGGGCAGTTCTTTGCCAGCCCTATTTTGAGGGGCGTCTGCTCCTCAGGGCTCCTTTCCTGCATTCTCTGACAAAGCCACCCAGTCTGCTCCTTCTTTGTCATCTGTGGTGTTTCCGTAACTCTGTTGAAACCTGCCTACTTTGGGTGATGCTGCTGGCTTTTGAAATACCTTTGACACAGCTTCCAGGACCACAGCAACATGCAGGCTACCACAGTACAGCAGACATGTAGAATGGTTCTATCTTGTTAAGATGATTAATTCCCTTTTAGAATTTGTGGTTTAATTTTCCCACTCTGAATACAAATCCTGCTTGCCTCTGGAGGTTGGGAAGATAACAAAAAGATAAGAAATTAAAGTTAGACATCAACCCCCACCACAAAAAAATCATCTTCACTTCAGTAAAGTCCATATTTCTATTTACAAATTTGACTGAGTGTTCTCTCTTATTCCAACTCCTCCTAGGGAGGCAATGAGAATCTAATAAAGCAGCAACATATTCCACAACCACCATCCATGGAAAATGGATTACCGAATTTAATATTGGAAAGTATTACTGTAGGACTGTAGAACATTAGGCCAATATGGGCTTAAATATGCAACCTAATGTGAAGATAAGTTTCTCTATTCTATCAAAATCCAATATTTAACTTTGATCTTGTACGGAGAAATTTCTAGCAAACAGTATACACACAATTGCTTTAACTGACTTGCATTTAAAACATTGTAGTTTTCAAATATTTTTAAACCAGTTTAAATTTACGTGACTGAGAGATCCAGTATAATACTTTTTCAAGTCAGAGAAAATTTTCAAAGTCTGCTCTCAAAATTGAATTCAAGATGCTTGTCAGTGGGGGGTGTAGTTGGTGGTATTGTGTTTCCTCAACATCCTGATGATACTTGAGTTCACTACTTGTGTGCTTATTAACTTTATCAATCATTTTGTCAATTAATTGTTAATTTATATGTATTACTACATAAGCATGTTTTAGGTTAGTGGTGAAATGGTAAAAATAATTGGAATTTGGTGTCATGGGTCCTTAATTTCAAACTTCATTGCTACAACTGATGAATGGAAACTCAGAGCAAGAAGCATATCCCCTGTTATTCTCATTTATTAAGTGTGTCCAATAATATCTCTTTCCTAGAACTTACATGAATTGAAAGCAATATGCATAAATCACACAGTCCAGTGCTTGGCAAATAGTAGCATTTAGTAAATGGTGGATATAGTTGCTATTGAGGTGGTTATTATGCTTACTGTGTTTCTCATTATGCAAATAAATGGTCATTGAGAGCTAAGCCTGTCTTGTATTTGTTTTATGTTCTCTACAACACTATATTACTATTAGCTACATGGTAAGAAATGAATGAATACATGAATAAAGTATTTTCTGAATCTCTTCATAAATCTAGTTTAGGGAGTGAATAACTGCAAGGTGAATAGCTCATTTTATTTTAAGTGGATTTCAATATTAGTCATCATTAGGATCAGTTCCCCTGAGGCCCCTTGCTATTGACCATGACCTCTTTAGCTGGCAGAGCTTTCTCAAGAGTCTATTGTTTTATGATATTCTAGTGTCTTCCTAGGGAGTTTCATTTGTCAGAACTTTTTAAAGAGGTCATTATTCATTTAAGTTGTTCTATGCCCAGTTTTGATTATATACAACACCTACTAGCATACTTATTACTTTTATGTACCCAGATGATGCAAGCTATGTATTTATTATGATTTCCGAGGGACAATTTAATCAAAGTACAGAGAAGTAACCCTGTTACTGCCCTATCAAAAAGAATCTTTTGTGTCTTCACCCAGTTGGTGCACTATTAAAAATAGTGTTATTTCTTAGTTTATTTCCACATCTCGATGAACATATCTTTACCTTTTAAAGTTAATGAAATCTGGCATAATGCCAAGCTAATAACCATTCTATTCTTAATTCCCAGCCATCTGGCAATATTTCAGATTCTACCTCACTGTGCCTATGGTTTTGAAAATGTATTCAGATTGTTGTTTTGGCCAAATGTTTTAAATGTTTCCTTTCAAAAGTTTTTCTTTCTTGAAGTACTCAGATATCTATGAAAGAGTATGGAAACTACCAGGATGGTAGATACCGCCAGTCTTAAATGAACACAGGGATCGCTGGTCAGGTTCCTCCTAAAACAAGCTTTAAGAAAGGGGTTGGATTGCGGGAAGTTTACTCATCCAACATCAACACCTGTGGACCGTGGCTAAGAAGCATGGTTGAGGGAAGAAAAAAATGAATTATAAATGCAGCTAAAACCTCTGACCCCGAGGAGCATTTCAAGCTGGGATGGCCCATTAAGGAATCACAAATTGGGAATCAGAAAACAGGCCTCATTGACCAGTCATTGTATCAAATCTGCCTCTGGAAATTAGATGTACTTTTTATGTAGGAGACTCTGTTATGCTGACATTGATTCCAGAAATGGCTAGGTGATCTTGGAGTTTTCCCTGTAGAGGATGGCTTGCAGTTTAAGAAATAAGTTATTCTGTTTGGATGCCAGATCCTAGAAGATAGCAGAGACATTATTATAAGTGTTTCCAAGATCCAACAGTGGAAGTAGATGTTTGTGATACATGTATTATGTATATTTGTCAACCTATCTTCAATCTGTAAAGGAAAAAAAAGATTAATGAATCTTGAAGGTCCTCTATAACATTGATTATCTGATCACTTACAGAAGCTGTTAAGCCAATTTTATGAAACAGCTTCTTAAAATTGCAAGAATAAACACATTCTTCATCTCAGGCTATCATTTATAGTGCTTAATCCCTTCTGTCAGATTATCTTGGTTTGGGTCACTTCTGTTTGATCACACAATGTATCAATGTTTAATTGATACTTTTGATGATTATCTAATAGGTGCAGTATTGATTTTTGAGGAGACACATAAGCCTTTGTCTTCCTATCACTTCTACAGTTTTCTTCAATGCTGGAAGACCAGTCCGTTTTCTACAATTTTTGCATCGCAGTCTTCCTGTTTCACACATCTGTTGTTTCTTTCAAGGGCACTTTGTGTTTCATAATTATCTCAAAATTGCATTCATGATATACATTTATTGCCATGAAGGAAACAAAAAAATTCTGGTGTGCAAAAGGACAAAGAGTTTGCAAAGAAAAAAGAAACAAAAATATGTCTTCAGAACTTTCAATAGTGAACGAGCAGCCACCTTCACTTTCCTTTGTCAGAAGTTCAAAGACATGTGAGTCAGAAATCTTTCATAAGTGGAAAAGCAGAAAGACTCCAGGCCTACCCCGATGAGAGATTGATGGCATAGGGAACTTGGAGACAAGGTGAAGAGAGATGGGATATCCCATGTGATTGATTGGGAAGCCATATCGGGTTGTTTCTCATTGATCCTAAATATGAATTAGGGACAAACTAGGAAGATGCTAACAGAGACCAATCAAGTGCTGATTGCGTAAAGACGCGTGTTACTGAATTCACTGTCTGTTCTCCTGAACTGGTGTTTGGACTTCCTTTTGGATGGGTGGTGCAGATAGCGATAGAGATGTATCTGATGCTCAGGTTACCATATACCCAGTTGTGTTTCCAGGCTTTTAACAGAAATCTAAGTCTTTCAACTTTTTGATAAATGGAAACTTTCAGAGATTGAAGATATTCTCTTTTTGATATAATTGTACAGTCCACTTTATGATGATAAATAATGTGTTTGAAAGACCTTACCAAGTCTCTCAAGTGTTGGTTATGGTACAGGGCTGCTACATTGTTTCGATCCCACATGTCACATGGCAGAAGCAAGAGAAAGCAAGGGACGCATTAAATGTGTTCAATGCTCACAGGAGGAAAGGGGATCTTTTTGCATGAATATAAGTTGTTTTAAAGAAACCATTTGGTAAAATAGACTAATAAAATCTAATTTGTGTAATAAAATACACATGGGGAGAAAAATAGGACTGCTTTTTCCTTGAATATACTTCAGATATTTCAGAACTATTCTCTTTTAAATGAAACAAAATTATTGGCCTTTCATGGAAGCATAAAAGGCTTTAAAATCATAAACAATATTGCAGCTGACTGAATCATTATCCTAATGGGATATTCATCAAAAGTCTATGAAGATTCACAATGTGAGGCTTTTACAACTGAAATCCTAATGTTATGCACAATGGGAATTTACATGCTTGTGCTCCTTTCGGAAAAAAAAAGGGGGGGGCTTGGAAACATAGAAGTCTGACTTTGATTAAAAAGAGTATTATAAAAAGAGCATTATGCTTGGCATGGAAAATGATTGGGGTACTCTAAATATGCTGGGTATTTCTTTGATTTTTAAAGATGTGTAGCCTATTTCAATCCTCATGCTTTTTCTCACTGTAAGTACAAATTAAGTAACCCAAGATCAACCCTTCTCTTTCTTCATTACTGTTTTCAATTTAGAGAAGAGTGAATATTACTACTGAACTTATCCATTAAAATGATTATTTCCAAAAGGCCTACCCTTAGCTTTATGAACAACAAAAGTCACTTGGCTTTAGTGGCAAATCAATTCTTCTAAAACTTTCTGAATCCCTTTTCTGAGTTAGTTTTCTAGGAGGGGCCATTTAGAGTGAAGTGAGGCTGCCCTACAAAATCTGCAGGATCTTGACCCCATCGCCTGGCAACCAGGTGCAGCACTAACTCAAAGAGATGTGTTGTCAAATCAAGTTCACCCAAATTATATATTATTCATGAAACCTACTAATAATTTTGATTCTACGGAAAATTAAAAATTGAGAAAAAGTGTTAATGTATAATTTAAAACACTCAATTTTATTTTTATTCTATATCATCAATAACTATAGACAGTTTGAAAAGAATCATGAATGAAATAGCTAAAGGGAAACATTTATTTTATCATTAGATTTCAATATCTTCCCTTATATTTCTTTAGAAAGTTGTCAACTGTATCTTACATTTGAACATACCAACATAGTTATAAGTTCTATGTCATCTCTTTCAATACAGAAATGGAAATAGACAAATTTCTTTTTTTAAAATCATTTGGGGGCTTGTACAACTCTTATCACAATCCATATTTACGTCCATTGTGTAAAGTACATTTGTATGTTTGTTGTCGTCATAATATTCAAAACATTTGCCATCTCCTTGAGCCGTTGGTATCAGCTCCTCATTTTCTCCTCCCTTCCCAAGACCCTGCCTTATGAACTCTTGATAATTTATAAATTGCTATTATTTTGTCATGTCTTACGCTGTCTAACTTCTCACTTCACCCACTTTGCCTTTGACTCCTTGTTCTTTCTTCTTGTTCATCTTACTTGCCTCTTGTCCCACTATCATGCTCAGCGTCCATTTGTGTTTCATTAATTCCACTTTGTTCTATTGACCTAATCAATCCCTCCCAGGCCTCCTATGCCCTCCTTGCCACTGATTTAGGATGACTTGTTGTTCTCTTATCACTGGGTTTGTTAACACAACTTCTTCTCCCCCACTTCCCCCTCTCCCATGTCCCCATGGAACCTTTGGTGCCATTGTTTAATCCTCCAGATTGTTTATCCAGCCTCTTTTTTGTAGACAGATCTGCAGAGATAATAATATGCACAAAAACAAGACAGAGCAAAACAAAGCAACAAAAGAAAATAAAAAAGAACCCCCCCCCACCCAGAAAAAAAAAAAACCCATGACAAGAGAAAATAAATGTGTGTGAATAGTTCTAGGCCTGTGGGTTGACCTAGTTCAAGGTCTGTTTGTTGACCTGTAGGAGTATTTTCTGGTGGGGTCTGATGGGGTGCCATGCCCTGGACTCAAAGTCTATTTTTGATATTCCCTTGGGACTTCCTTTCTCTGTTCTATTTGCTGTTCTGTTGTACGTCTTTAGTTAAACCCATCATTTCTGTGTGGCAGTTTTACTATTAAGCACTTTATGACTTGCTTTAATTGCTAGAATTTTTTCCTTTTGTTAATGTGGTTTATGTAATATGTCTTGTCAAATTCATTTAACTATAAAGGTGTTTCACAAATGTTTGTGCTGTCATGTTTAGAGGTAAAAAAAAATACCCTAATGAAATAAAAATAGCGTGTGAAATGTAAAAGGCAAAAGTTTTTCACTCAGAAATAACGTGTGGCAATGAAAGAATAATACTTTCTCTTACAAGTATTTTAAACACCATTTTTAAGAACCTAGCCACAGTATAAAATGGTCATTCTGTCACCCTATCCTTGTTTGATTTCTGTTTTCCCTTCAGTTAATGTATTTATTAGTGTAGAGGTTTCATGCATTCTTTTTAATTTCTAAAGCAACATTTTTATAAGAATCATCAATCAGGATATTGAATTTGTTAATATGTTTCAACCTTCATCATAATACCACCCAGTTGTTGAAAAACAATTTAATAATATTTGCTGCAAAAAATAAGTTATATTCACATGTAGTTTCCATTAGCTGAGCAGTATGGAAAAACAATAATGTCTCCCTTCATCTAAAAAAAAGTTGTTCAAATTAGATTGACAAGTTGAATAAGTAGACACTTTCATTTGGGTAGTTTTCTAGAAATAATGACAGGACATAATGTCCCCAAACAGAAGATTAGTCAGATGTGGATTAAAACAGCCAAACTTAAGACCTACTTACAAATATTTCTCACCTGTTTTTAGATTGCATTGATGTTAATTCATAGCATGCCTAGCCAAAATGCAGCTTGAGGGACTCTGCTCTTAGTCATAAACATAAATTAAAGCAGTCTGGGCCTTGTGCCCGGGGATGTACTCAAGCAAACAAAATTGTGCAAAGAAATTCCTAAGATGAAGAACTAAAGGGACTGATATAGTTGAAGATGTACCTTATTAACTGACAAGGTCTTTACCAACTTTAACAAGATTTATATAACCTCATCCGCAGTGTTGGAGAGTTGAGCAGAACATGGTCAGTTGGGCTGTGAAAATGACTAGTTTGCATCATGGAGAGCCATTTAGATATTACTACTTATATCTTATGAAAAGTCTAAGGCGCGTTGTTGATGCCCTGAATAGCCTGTGGGACTGAGAGGTTAATGCCTGGAAGCACAAGGTCAGCAGCTTGCAAACACCAGCTTCCCTGGGAGAGAAACGAGGGGGCTTTCACCCTCAGTAAGCCATTCTTTGCCCTTCAGGCTCACTCACAGTCGACATAAACTTCATGGCCCTGAGATTCAGTTTGAATTTGAGTAGAGTGAAAAAAACAACCCCCCACCCCAACATTTTATTATTTGACTGTTTGAGAGGGCAATCCAAGAACATGGAAACTGGAGGAATGACAAGAGTGAACTCCAGAGCGCTAAGCTTGATCGGAGCCTGAAAGGAATTTGAACGTCAAACAAACCAGGTGGATATACACATCCGCAGGGCTAAAGTCTTTTTCTGTCCCTGAATTCCACGTTCCTGGATCTATGGATTGAGTTTTATTTTTTTCTGTTTCATCTCTCAATCCCACCCCCTTGTCTTTGAATATTATTCTCAGATTTCCAAATAGTTGAGTTTCCTTTTGTCTTCCATAAGAGGCATTTGCTTCTCTCTGCTCCTGTTGACATATTCTAGAAAGCAGGGGTAAAATGGCCAAACGTTTTCATTACCTTTATGCCTGCCTGTGGAATGTGGTGAATTTAATGTTCGGGAGAAAATAATGATTTGAATTGAGCAAGTCTCTGTTGGTGTCTATGCCGGGACTGAGCAGCACTTCCTTGAGCACTGGTTTCAGAGGTGACCTCGAGTGGGAGCAGAACCTGAAAGCAGGGTTTATTGCTTCTCATATGTGAGTTAAATGTCATGGGCATAAATCTATGAAACAAAACTGCTACTTACAGTTCCTGAAGCAACAGTTAGGGAATGGACTTCAGTTGAAATCGGGCTTGTGTCAGACATAAGACTTTGTTTTTCCTGATACAAAGGAAAATCAAATGTCAGCAGACTTTCTTCTAAATTGTTCAAATGTCCACTTGACTGGCATTTACAGAGGGCAAACAAGAGGATCCTAGTCATCAAAAGACGCAGACCTGACACACAGACTCCAGCACAAATAAACACCGGAGGGACAGTAATGGGAGTAGCAATACCGTGAGGGTAAGGGGAAAGGTTGAGGGAAAAAGGGGGAACTGATCGCAATGATAGACATATCACACACACACATACACACACAGGAACAAAAAACAAACTCGAGTGAAGGGAGACAGCAGATGGTGTAAGATGTGAAAATAATAACCATTTGTCAGGAGGTGATATCAAGGGCTCAATTCCAAAGAAAATAGTTTGAAAAGCATGATGGCAACATATATACAAATGTGCTTGATATAATTGATATATGGATTGTTATAAGAGCTTAAGAACCCCAAATAAAATATTTATGAAAAGAAGGGGGGTTGGATACACAGACCAGGCCAGTTTCCTCATTTTACAGTTTAGAAGCCACAAAGATTTTTGTCACCTTACTGGTATAGAACCTTAACAGAGGTATTCTACGTGCCATGCAACTTCTTTATGCACCATAAGATTTTTATGCTTACCAGCTTTAAGAAACAGATCATTAGACCTGCCTTCCAAGATGCCTCTGGTGTGTTTAAACTCCCAATCTTCGGCCTCATGCTTACCTGTTTCCTAAGGAAGCCACACGGGGACTCTAGACCATTTGATGCAATTTTCCATGTCTGGGCATATGAAGCGGCTGCCATTAGGGTACTCATGAAGATGGAATGAGCAAATCTGTGCAAAATGCATATTTCCAAAAAATGAGACATCAAAAATGAGACAGCCAATAATTATCAGCAACTGTCACCTAAGAAAGCGTAGATGCCCATAGTTATTTGTTCGTTTCTCTCCTTGCTTACTTGTCTTTTTAAGAGCATATTTGTTTGAGACCCAGAAATAGGGTAGTAAAATAAAATACTTTGTAATTCAGAAAATTCGCATGCAATTAATTTTCATTTTTCGATGATCTGCCTTTTTTTTTTAGGCATGTCTTTTTGTTTTGTTTGGTTTTGGGTTTTTTTGGGGGGCGGGCAATCTCTGCCCTCTGGTGGTGGGAGTAGGAGGCCCAACCTTTGCTCCTGTGGAGCTGGAATTGAACCTCCATCCCAGTGGGTCACAGTCCCACGTGCAATCACTACATCACCGGGGCTCAGCCCGATGATGATCTGTCTTTTCAGCGAAGCCACAAAAGCCCACTCACAATGGCATTTATTATAAGTTAAGTAGAATCTGCTTCACACCAACTTCCCGGGACTCGAAGTCATGGCTCACAGCCAATGAAGCAGCATGCTTAGTGCAGTGTTTTCCCCTACAAAGAAGGTGGCCTGATGGTGATTGCAATTATTCTATCCAAAACACATAACAAATAGGAAAATGTGTACCACATACGATATCACTGGTAAAAACTGTGAAGTTTTCTTTCCTTTTCTTCCCCCTTGTGTAACATTTTACAGTGTAATTTTAGTAGAATATTAGAACCCCGTTGTGCTACTGCAATAACAGTGAAAGCATAGGTTTTTGCAAATTATGGTAATATGTAAAAGTGAGTGAATAAAAACAATTATCAGTTAAATGGGTGATTCTGTTACTTTAAGATTATATAATATTAACTAATAACACAATTTAATTTTTACCTAAGTTGAGCAATAATTGGACACTGCTTAGTAACTGTTAGATTTGGAATATAGTATTTTTTTTAACCAAAAGAATAAATAAATCCATGATTACATGATGTGAAAAAAGAATATTGTGAGCCACTTGTAAAAATAAATATTAATTCCACTGATGTATAACCTCAGTCCCAAGTGAAAAACCCCAAAATTGACCAAAATATATATTCATAGTTCAATATTCTACCCAATTGTAACTGAAACATTATGTATATCTAAATAGAATTCATCTGAATATTATTGCTGCAAAAAATTTGTAATAAGTTTGCCAATAGAAGTAAGAACTCTAGATGAAAAACTTATTTTATTAGTATTACTAAAATTGTTTATTTTCACAATAAAACATGCAAGGGTTTCTAATATATTCATGTTCCCTCCAGCAATTCTCATTTCAGTTTTACATGATCCTTTTAGCTTCTAATTGCATGGCAGGAATTATGGAAGCATGCAGCCTATCTGATACAGCAATATTTAGACCAGGGAAGTCACCGCTCAATTCTGAAACTTCACTTGAGTTTGAGTGAAAAATCATCTCTAAAGATCAAAGACAGTGTGAACAATAAGATAGTTTAACTTGGGATCATATCAACTTTTGTGCAGCATCAATTAAATGCTAAAGAGTATGCTATGCAGTTTCAAAATACATTCTTATGTCTTATGCAGCTACTCCATTTAAATAATGAGTTCAATAGTGTAAATCTTCTTTCTAAAACTTTCATTCCCTTTTTTCTAATCTATAGTTAGTTCTATCACACTATCAGTTTGTACGCCTTTTGTGAGATAATTTAGCTGAGTTAATGTAGCTACATTAATACATGGGAAATGGTATGAGGATATGTTGGAGGTGAGTCTCGTCCAGTAAAACCTAAGGGAGAGCAGGGGAAGAGGGAAAGGATGGGAAGCTGATATCAAGAGCTCAAGTGGAAAAGCAGATATTTGGAGAATGATAACAACAGCAGACAATACAAAAGTGCCTGGCACAGTATATGTATTTATGTTTTGTGACAAATGATGTACGAGCCCCCAATAAAATGATTTTTAATTAAAAAACACACCCTATCATTTTTTTCCTCCTCAAATAAAAACATCTCCAAAAAGAAAAAAAGAAATCAGATGAAAGCCACTCACATGACCGAATGATAGAGAAGCAGTCAGACTGCATCTTAGAGTGGAAAATAAAGCCCACTCAATGAGTTTGGGTGTCCACCGGTTTCCTGAACGTAGAATTGGAGCACAAGAGAAGAAAAAGTCTATATGAGAACTTTCTAAAGTATACACCAATGTGTGTCCTCAGCATTTTGTACTTAGAAGCCTCACTATAATATTTTAGAGAATGACCAAGCTACTATATTTTTACTTAGCAATTCAATTGGGACTTTGTACCAGTGACCCTCTTGGTTCTGCCATGTATATCGTTTCAAAGACAGTTGAGCTCCAGTACTGGACTGCATCAGTGCTGGACATAGTCAGATTTGGACATGAAATGTCAAGAAAATTTTACATTGGAGCTCAAACAAAACATCAAATCCTACCCAACACACATGATTTTTGTAATCAAAAGTAGTAAGTGTTCCCGTCACTTGGCTTTGTTAGTATGCATTATTTAAACCGTTGGCAGAAGTGTTTCAAGCATTTTGCTATGATTTTCTTAGTTTTTTGTGTTTTTTGTACCATTTTAAGATAAAAACCATGAGTCCTAAAAATGAGTTTTTTTAAAAAGAATCATCATGATAAGGAACTAATTGTGTTACCTATATTGTTGATGATAATTTAGTAAAAGCTCTTAGAAACCAGTTAAAGAAACAGACCATCTAACGTGAACAGATTTTAAGCAGGACACTGTTGACCAGGGACAAAGGGTGGGGGTGGAGTGTTCTTGATTAAAAATTTAGTCTACCTGAAGCAACAAAATGTTTGTAGAAAGCAAAAATAGTATTGTAATATATTTATTTTAATTTCAAAATGCCGTGGGATGTTAAATTGTTTTAAAAAAATGGGATGTCTGGTCACCTTATATTAGACAGACTTTTTTTCAAGAAAACCAACAAGATTCTAGGGAAAATAGGCAAAGAAAGGGGAAAACTCCTGAAGGCAGCTACCAGTTGATTTCCTGGAAGGGGATTTCCCTTCCAAACAATGACTCTCTCTCCATGTCTCCTCTCCACATCTGGTTCCATAGATCCAGATCCTCATCTTTCTCAATGTTTGGGCCATCCTGTAGTTATTAAAAATACTTTTTAACTGTGTTTCTTATTGAAATTATATCCTTAAACTCTGAAATTATTTACTTTGTAATTTCTGTGTAATGTTTAAAAAAGCAAGATTAGTGTAAAAACTTGGTGTTCAAGAATGGATTATGTAATCCATTTTCAGTTATTTCTTATGGGAAAAAGTTATTCAGAACTTGACTACATCACTTCTCCATGCTCTTTCTAGAACAGATTAGTGTCAAGGTCCAGCATTCATTCCAAGAAGATTGAGGTAGGTGTCACCCTCTCCCCAGGCCCAGGCTTGTTCCCTCTGCTGTCACTATGCACACATGAGCTAGTCTCTCTGGGTTGAGACGTTTCTCTTGTGCCTTGCTTGTGTTTTGAATTTAGCCACTGACTTTTATTACTCTTTGTGAGTTCCGATCTTCCAGATTGCAATTCCTGTCTTCTACCATTACAGTACTGTCAAGTTCATAGTCATAATCCCAGAAGTCTAACGAGAAAAAGAGAACTCTTCACATTTTCCTGCAGATTCCCTATCTTTATAATGCTTGAATCAATAGCCACTCCTCACCCCAAGGTGGGTGAAATGAGAAAAGCTCACATTAGTATTCCTGGAGAAACAGCAGAAAGGGTTAGAAGAGTAGTAGTTCCTTGTGTTTTGTCTCCCCAGTTTGTTTGGACAAACAAAAGTTGTCCAGCACAATTTCCAGGATTCTGATGCAGAAGAATTTTTAATAATTCAACTCTAGTGGGATGATGAAGCAAAATGTAGGAAACGGGTTTGTGGTAAAGTAAAATTTCTTAATAAGGTTATTTTATCCATTTTTCTGTAACTTCCATCAAATAACTGGGTGATATTTAGGCATATAGTGTGTAGATGTTGCCCGTTACTTTCAAGTTGGTTCCGACACACAATGACCCTCTTTATCAGAGAAATAGACACTTCCCAGTCTGGCACCGACCTTTTACGTGTTGCTGTAGCCACTGGGAATCCATCGCATGAAGGTTCTGCCTCTTTTTCATTGCCTATCAATGTCACTGAGTATGGTATCTTCATCACCTTTACCAAGCAGAGTATCTTTCTGCAGACTCTGACCTCTCATGTTATCTGGTTTCACATGGTATCAATGTGGAAAAAATATGAGATCAGACCTTACCATTCTCCATGAGCATTCTAACTGTACTTTTTCCAAGATGAATTGTTTATTCTTTTAACAGCCCATAATACTTTCCAATTGTGATAGTGTGGAAAGACAAGAGAAACAACTTCTAAAACACATATGTGTATAAGAAAGAGTTTTATATGCAAGAACAACTGTACATTAAGAAAACATCCCAGCCCAGTTAGTCCCAGGTCAAAATTCTGATATTAACCCATATGTCCAATACCAATCCATAAGTCCTCTTCTGACTCATGAAGCACATGCAGTGACACCAGGACAATCACAGGCCAGTGGGTGCAGAGTCTTTTGGTTGAGTGGTGGTAGAAGCATCTTAGTGCTGGCAGGGGTCTCGCAGTGGCTCCTCCAGTTTTCAGGGTTCAGGGTGTATCAGCATGCTGTCATGTGTCTCCTCAGCTGCAATGTCTCCCAGGGAGTGAGACTAGTCAGTAGAGAATCTCCAAGGGACTGAGTAGTGAGTCTCTCACCTGCAAGGGAGAAATACAGCCAGATTTCCCAGAGTTCTCAGGAGAAAGTTGTGCCCACACAGAGATCTCCTTAGCTATCTCCAGATTGACAGGCTAGACTCCACCCCTACAATTTTAATGCTCAAATTGATGACAGAGTAGTTGATTGCCATGCCAATATTCATGGATAGTAACTCAAATGCATCAATTTTGAAGCTTTCCTTATTCAATATCCACCTTTCCCACTCCGAGGAGACACTTGAAAATGCCTTGCTTGGCTTGGAGACAAGTGACTTTTCAGAGAGGAGTCCTGTTGGCATCGGGGTTTATGTTGGTTAGTGGATCACAACCACCGGCCACTCCAAGGAGGAAGAACTCACGAGGCTTTCTACTCCTGCAAACAATTCTGTTCTCCGAAACTCACAGGAGCAAGTCTAGCCTGTCCAACAGCGTACTCTGCATCAGCGTTGACTTGACGGCAGGGAGTTTTGATTTTTGCTTTTCAGTCAGAGGACTCCGACTCATGAACTAGTCAATTTTACCACTCCCGAAACTGTTAGCAGGGGGCATTTCAGAAGCAGGAAAAGAGAGTCTCTGAAATCATTGGGGAGAAGAGCCTCTAGCAGAGCACACTTGGGGTCTGTGACCAAACTGGAAGCATCAAAGAGGCATGCCACACTTCGGACCAGACCTGCTTCGTGCTAGCCTGTTAGCTTTCCTACAGATGCCCTGTGCGCACTGTCGGTTTGTGTGTGAATTTTTGAGGCCAGCAGAAAGTTAAAGGGTTACAGGGGATCCATTGGCATCAGAATGAACTGAAGGAGGCAGGTCTAAGTTCTGACAGTTCTGGTACAAAGATGATAGTGTCTTTCTGGGAGGACCAGCAGAAGTCAGATGCAGCCTCCCTACCCTGTTCAAAGGGAGTCTAATTCAGTATCTTTGGAAATGTTAGTGATTCATATTGTAAACATTTTAAGCTCTCTGTTTTCCTCAAAATCGAAGCTCCATCTGACAAGGACCTTTTCCTAATTGACATTACCATTTCTACCCCTCTACCCTTTTTCCTTTGCCATTGAATCAATTCCAACTCTTAACCCTACACGGGACAGAGTGGAACCGCTCTATAGAAGTGATCATTGGGCTGGTATCTTGATGGAATTAAATCCCAGGCATTTCTTCAGAGCCTTACAGGATGGCTCATAATTATCCTGTAGATAGATGCCCCGATTTACTGTCGTCACAGTTCTGACTCATTGCGACTCAGGATGAGGTTTCTGAGGCTCTAAATCAGTGGTTCTCAACCTGTGGGTTGTGGCCCCCTTGGGAGTCGAACAACCCTTTCACAGGGGTCACCCAATTCATAACAGTAGCAAAATGACAGAGATGAAGTAGCAACCAAAATAATTTTATGATTGGTGGGGGCGGGGATCACCACAACATGAGGAGCTATATTAAAGGGTCACGGCATTAGGGAGGGTGAGAACGACTGTTCTAAATCTTTTCATAAACAGTTATCACTATTGCGGACTGAGTACGTGGTGGCTTTGAACCATAGGGTTGTTAGCAGCCCAATGGTGATCCATCATGCAAATAAGGCTCTATTTTAAGGGTTTAATGTCAAAATGCCTGATAGTCAATCAATTAGAAACATATATTTTAATAACTAATAAGGAAATAAAGTCTTTTTTTCACATAAGTGTTAGTTGATGTGACTTAACCAGGGGCAGTGCAAGTGCAGTGGGTCTAGAATGCACAAATACAGTATGTATCAGAAGCATGAGATGGGGTAGCCATTGGAATCCATTCTGATCCATAACAACCCCAAAAGACAAAGGACAACTGCCCTTTGGAAAGATGGATGCTGTGTATCTTGGCAGGAATAAAAAGTCACATCTTTTTCCTGTTGAGTTGCTGGTAGTTTCAAACTACTGACTTTCCAGTTAACAGTCTAACATGCTACCCACTACATTTCCAGGGTTCCTGACCATTTACACAGGTAACCTAAAGCAATTCTGTTACAGAAAGAAGCATTGATATGCATGACGATCATGAAAGTAATATTTCATAAAAGTAGATGGTAGGCAGGGCATCCAAGTATAGGACCCAAAAAACCTTTATAGTATCTTAGATTGACAAAGAATAATATTTGTAGGTTTTAGAAAAATGCTCTCAGATTTTTTAAAGCCCTTTCTTTTTTAATGTGTGGATCAATTTGGATATGTCTGTATACTTTCCCCAAATCACTATTTTATTTCATTTCGTTTCACAGGATTTTCTTTTGTGACAGAGAAAACCCTTTAAAAAATTACTTTCTTCAAACTGAATAATCTCCTCAGGAGTGAGATTAAAAGGAAAGAAATATAGCTTTCTTATCTTCTCTTAAAACTTGGTTTGAAATAATGGAAGTGCTATAAAAGGCCCAACTAGTTAACAAACCATCTTACAGGGCACAGTTTGAAGTAGGATTCAGTGTTATTTTGCTTGCAACAGTCAACAGCAAAACCTGCACAAATTCTGCCCAGCAAAAGTTTAATAACATTCATTTTATAAACAACTCAAGACTTGTATTTTTTTAAGTTTTTTTTTAGGCATCACTGCCCTCTGGTGGTGGGAGTAGGAGGCCCAGCCTTTGCTCCTGTGAGCTGGAATTGAATCTCCATCCCAGTGGGCCGCAGTCCCGTGCACAACCACTACGCCACCGGGGCTCAGGCCTCAAGACTTGTATTTAAAGCTTAATACAAATATAGTAAAAAGACTAACATCTCCCTAACATACTAAAGTATCCAAAACAGATTAAGATAAATGGTTCTATGTTATGATAATACTTAATACAATAATATATTTTTTTTACTTTTCACATGCATATGAGGCAATTAAAATTCTATGCCTTGGATTAGGTTTACCTGACTATCAAACAACATCCATGCTTTTTAACACTCCAAAGATGTCCTGTGTGATAGATTTACCGAAGGCAACACAGCTTTTGATCTCCTGACTGCTGCTTCCATGACACTGAGTGTGGATCCAAGCATGACAAAATCACTGATAACATTCACCTTTTATCTATTTATCTTAATTTTACCTATTGGTTCAGCTGTGAGGATTTGATCTCCTTTACGTTAAATTGTAATCCATTCTGAAGGCTGCAATCTTTGATCTTCTTTAGTTAGTGCTCCAAGTCCTCCCCACTTTCAATAAGCAAGGTTGTGTTATCTGCATTTTGGACTCAGGTTATTAATAAGCGTTCCTCCATTCTTGATGCTCAAGTCTCCTCCATAAACTCCAACTTCTCTCATTTGTTCAGCATACAGGTGCCACCTCTGCACGTGAAAGTTGGACATTGACAAAGAAATACTGAATCATTAAACCTTTGATCATGGCACTGGCAAGGAATATTGAAAGTACCATGGATTGCGAAAAAGGCAAAGAAGTCTGTCTTGGAAGAAGTACAGTCTAGAAGCGCCTTAAAGACCAGGATAGAGACTCAATCTTACACACTCTGGATGTATTACAAGAGAGACCTAGTCCTGAAGAAGGACAACATGTTTGGTAAAGTAGAGAGGCAGCCCAAAAGAAGAAGGCCTTTGATGAGATGGATTGACAGAGTGAGTGCAACTGCAGGTTCAGGCAGGGGAAAAATGATGAGCACAGGACCAGGCGGTGATGAGGTGTGGTAGTTGGGACTGAGGAGATGGCACTTAACAAGATTTTCCTGAAACTTAAGAATCTAAACTCACTGCAACAGTCAACACAATAGCTAACATTTTTCTTTAAACATTTCCTTAACACATTATTTTATATTTACCTTTAAGAGAGATATTATATCATAGATGCTGTGCTTCTTCATTGCAGACTGCCTTCTACTGTTTTCCCTCATTATATATATAAAGCACTGGCTATTATGACATACATTGAAAGCCCCAACTATCATGAAAATTTCAATGCATAGTAATGCTACAGAGTTTTTCTGCATCTTTAAACTTTCATGCCAGGTGACAGCCTTACCTTTCTCCATGGGAAGACTGCTGGGCTTGAACCACCAATCTGCTGGCTAGTCATCGATGTTTTCCTGGCTGCAGCACTGAGGCTTCTATTTCAAATAAAAAGACATTTCTAAGAGGAAAAAAAGGAGTGTAGAACTTAACTTAAAGCTGGATAATGGGAGGAAAGAAAATGAAAATAATGGATTGCAATAAAAGTCTCATGACATACAGTAGTGAGAGAGAATTTTGGAGCCTAATTGCACAATCTTATTTAACCAACTACCCCCTCCTTCACACAGACCCCTTTATAATATTAATATTGTCTGAACAAGTAGAGGCCATCCAAGAAGCTGAGGGCCAGAGAGAGACTGGCCAGTAGACAGAGCAGACCAGAAACTGACATGACTGAATAACTGTCCTGCACATTTCTCAACTGAATTGTCACCTTTAACTTCCCTCAAGAAGCCCAGCATTGTAAGTATCCTCCATGAGGATAAAGCCTTGCGTGTCTCCATTACCCTGAATGACAGAACTCGGCTGAAAAGCAGGGAGGATAGTCAGAAGGACACTTGCTAACAAAATGTGTTGGGGTGGTTGGACGGGGGGCCATGCCTTCAAAGTCAAGGAGGCTTCACTATGAACCTACTACATCATTCATTTTGTAAAATATATTTCTTTATGTCATATGAGACAATATTTGTAATTCTATCATAGAATTCCCATTAAATCACTTTCCCACCTTAGTAAAAGCTAAAAAGAAATAGTGTAGTTAGTGAAATATCCATATCTTGTTTTCATTGTTTCCTTTACATTTCTCAAATGACTAATTAAGATGTGGGGTCTCTGACAGAGACCTTCTCTGTCTTCATTAGCGGAGGAATTTACCTTCCTTCTTTCATCTTGACATTTAATACTTTCCTCTGCTGCTATAGTAACTTCAGGTGTGTAACTCAGGGTGGAGGGGTCATGGCATTCCTTTGAATTTTTATTTCCTAGATGGTCAGTGCTTTTCTTCATTACTCCCTTACAATTAATATTGATCATTTTTAACCTCTAGCATATTTATGTCTCAAAAGTATATCTTCCAATTGAGTCAATTTTAATTAGCTCAGGATCTTCTTTATGCCCTTTCTCTGAGTCAGGGGCATCTTGCTAAGAGCAACTTTTGATGTATTTAAAATCAATTCCACTTAGCACAATTTATGTTTTATTTTAGAAGTTTCAATACCGATTCTCTTTATAATACAGTCAATGCCTACCGGTTTTCTTTACTTAATTTCTTTTCATTTTATTTGATACTCTTTCCCCTTTCTTCCCTCTCTTCTTAGTCCGTTTCCTTTCTTTGGGACCTTTACTCTTGCTTAGTTTCCTTCTCTTATTTAGTTTAAGCCATGTAAAAATTCCAAAAGGAAATCCTCTGTTTCTAGATAACTAAGGAAA
>PVJH01029033.1:0-28577 GCA_004026705.1 Nesogale talazaci | reverse complement strand
TGCAGTGGCCAGAATTCATGGAATAGAATCCGAGGGATGGAATGGGAGTAGACTCACTCACTATCACTCCTAGTGACCCATTTGCAATATGTGTTCTTCCTATGCGTAAGACTCTATGCTCTTTGGGTCTAGAAGTCATTGTTCTAAAGCGGGGGAGGGGTGGGGTGGGGAAGGGGGTTATGGTTACCTGTAGATACAACAATGATTCCTTTGAACTGGATGTTAAGAATGCTTCTTAATCATTTGTTGCTTCTCATATCTCTGGATCAAAAGACAAATCAGTGAGTTGCTGCATTGAGTTATATTCTTGACCCCGATTAACAAGAGGTTTAAGTAATAATTTACTAGGGAAGTGGTGAAGAATCTGCCTGGAATACAGAAATGCCCTTAGAGTTTCCTTTTGTATTACAATGTACTACCACATCCTGTGATTAATGTCAATGCTTTACTACAGCAAACCAGTTTTTAAATGACTTAATGGCTCAAATTCCTTAGGATCAGACCTCACCTTAAAAAGTAGCAAGGTGGGCTGAGCCCAGGTAGCGTTGTGGTGGAGTGTGGGACTGTGGCCCATTGATGTGGCGGTTCAAATCCAGCAGCAGCAAGGCTGGGCTTCCCACTCCCACCCACCAGAAAGCAGTGACCCCCCCAAAAAATCATAAAAAAAGTAGCAAAGTGAATTTAGGTACTTCTTCATAGCAAAGGAGAAATGTAATATGGAGTTGAAGCAGGGAATTGTAAACATCTGCTAAGGTCATATAATCAGTTGCAAAAAACAGGATTGAAAAAATTGTTAGTATTTCCTTCTTGGATATATACATCAAATGTTTTTTGCTTGTCTATAAAAAGTAAAGTATACATGGGGTTTATACACTTTGTTTTATGAAGAGTTGTATCATTTTAGGTTTATGTTACATGTGTGGTCTACTACTTTATATAAGTAGAAATTGTGGTAAAGCTTGCTTTCTTTTTGCTGAACCTAGATCATATTTCTGGCTCGGCAACCTCTCTGGTTCTTTGAGCTTAAGCTAATCACCCGCAAACTACCTGAAAATCCCAGAAGTCATTGTACAATGGCTTCCTTCAAACCTGTTGATTTTATATTCTGTCTATTTGTTATTTTCTCCAGTAACAAACCTGACCTGTTTACATTGGACTCATTGCAAACCTTTCTTCATCTGCATTAACTGAGGCTATAGGATTTGTTTGAGTTAGAATTTACTTGATGGCACTATGGTGTTTTGTGTTTTCTTTCTTTTGTATAAGTTTACGACAGTGGATGAATAGGAGACGGGAGAAAAATTGGAAAATAAGAAGGATAGACAGGAATCTGGAAATCAAAGTTAGAATTTTGCAAGATCAATTACTTCTTGATGGTGAATGTCTTTCTTCAACAGCACAAGGATGTCTAGATCTCCAGATTAAACACACAGAAATTATCTGTGTGTTTTAAAAACACAGAAATTAAAATATTGTGTGGAAAGATAATGAAGAAGCTAAATATAAGCTACCAAATTGAATCTAGGAGGTGGATGTGGGACAGTCAGTTGCTCATATGTAGCTCAAGTTGAAGCTGAAGAAAATGAAAAGAAATCCACAAGAACCAAAATATGACCTTGAGTCTGTCCTACGTCAGTTTCCAGAATAGTTCAAGAATAGATTTGACTAATTTAACACTAATTACAGAAGACTTGATGAGCTCTTTGATGACATCAAGCACTTCACACACGAAGAAAGGAACACATTAAATGAAAGAAAAGAAAGGACAAAAGTGGAAGACAGGAAATTGTTCTTAATGGACAGAAGCTAAAGCAAATGAAAGAAAGGATGAAGGGGGAATGCTGCACAGAAAATTTCAAAGGTCACCTAAAGAACATAAACCTTAATAATGAAATGTTTGTGTTAACATGAACTATTCTTCCTCCTTCCTTCCTGACCTCCCTCCCTTTTTTTCTCTCTCCCTTCCTTCCTCTCCCCTCTCTCCTCTCTCTTTCCTTCCTTGTTTCTTTTCTTTATCTTTCTCCCCTCTCCTACCCTCTCCATTCTTTCTTCTCAAATTTACCCTCAGGATCAAAGTGAAAAACTGCTATAGCCTTGAGTTCCCTTGATTTATACCACCTAGGAATACAGATGAATCTAAAGTTGGTAGGTTCTAGGTCTTTTTCTCCTTAGAGTCTTCCATCTTTTGGATGCTTATATAATGTTTAGAAATATAAACCAATTGCCATTTAACTCTATAACTAATAGCAAACATATATAAGTTTTCTGAGACTGTCTCAATACATTGAGTCTTTTATTCTCATGGAACTGCAAATAGTTTTTTTTTAATCATTTTAATGGGGGCTCATATATCATTTATCATAATCCATCCATCCATATATTGTGCCAAGCACCTTCACATACTTGCTGCCATCATCATTCTGAAACCATTTGCTTTTCCACCTGAATCCTTGACATCAGCTTTTCATCTTCTCCCCTTCCACCACACTCTCCCTACCTCACCATTCCTTGATATTTTATAAATTATTATTATTTTGTCATATCTTATACTGTCCAACATCTTCCTTCACCCACTCCTCCACTGTCCATCCTACAGATAGGAGGCTATGTGTAGATCCTTGCAATTGGCTCCTCCTCTCTACTCCACCTTCCATCCAATTTTCCCACATATCCACTCTCATTACTGGTCCTGGGGGGTTCATCTGTCCTGGATTCCCTGTATCTCCAGTTCCCGTACACACCAGTGTACCTCTTCAAGTCTGGCTGTATTTGTAAATTAGAATTTGTATCATGATAATTGGGGGCAGGAAGCCTTTAAAAACTAGAAGAAAGTTGTATGTTCCATCGATACTTCACTGCACCCTGACTAACCCATCTCCTCTCTAAGGATGTCCAATTGACCACAAATGGGATTTGGGTTTTCACTCTGCACCCCCCACCCTCATTCACAATGATGCAATTCTTGTTCCTTGTTGCTTGATACCTGGTCCCTTCAGTTCTTCATGATCATACAGACTGATGTGTTTCTTCCTTGTGGGCGTTGTTACCGCTGTGCTAGATGGCCGCTTGTTTACCTTCAAGCCTTTAAGACCCCAGATGCTTTATCATGAGGTAGTTAGATAGGCTCAGCTTTCTCCACCATGTTTGCCTCTACACCCACTTATCTTCTGTGATCATGTTGGGAGGCTGGACACAAAATGAAATTATTTTTGTTCTTTGATGCCTGATACCTTATTCCTTCCATACCTGGTTGCATAAACTAGGGTGCTTCTTCCATGTTGGCTTTTTTGCTTCAGAGCTGGATGGCCACTTATTTACCTTCAAGCCTTCACGGCCCCAGATGCTATATATTTTGATAACCAGCAAAATCTGCTTTCTTTACCACTCTCTGCAAGTAGTTTTGAACTGCCAAATTTTTGTCCAACAAGTAACTGACTACAGGACTCTTTGATATTAAGTAGCACAAAGAGAATTCAGTCACCAACATTTTCTAATATAAGTGTTTTAAGGAATGGAAATTGAGAACACATTCTGTTTGTAAGTGGGATGATGCTGAAATCATACATGAATTATCATTGGACTTACAGATTTGAATTGCAGTAGGTTTAGATAACTTCTTGATATATAATTACTTCTTGGCACAAAACTCTTTCTTATACATTTGAGTACCATTGCTTTTGTTTTTTGAGAAAATCCAGGCTAGCACATTAGAACATTGGGATGATATGTAAGTATTATCTCAAGAAAGCCACTAAAAAGAAAGAATGAAAGAGAAAATTAGACTTGATCTATGCTTACCATGCATACAGGAGGAAGAGTTTTTGCGTAGGGGCCATTGAGTTCATTTCAATGGTAGTGGAACGATTAGGAGAGGGGTAATAATAATGGTTCTGCAATATAAACAGTTTAATCAATGGAACTAAATGATATATATAGAAGTTGCTGAAGTGACTAATGTTTTATTGTGTACATTTTTGCCAAAATGGAAAAGAATATATGATTAATAATCAATGGTGAGTGGGGGCAAAGAAAATGCTCTAAAATTATGGTAAAGATTATACAACTCTTCTTGATATAGTGAAATTATTGGATATGTGAACACAATGTCAAAATTATTTTTACAAAAAGAACATTGAGAATAAAAATTCCAAAATATTTAGTTGTGCATATGCAGAATATGTACATATATATTAAATGAATAGATAAATCATATACTTAATTTTTAGCAATATTGTTATTACTAGAAGTATTTTTTCCTGACTACATTTTAGTATATGTGCTGCCGAAGCAAGCACTTCCTTATTACTTTTATAAAACAATGTTCTTCTTTTTTTTGGTATCTTTTGCGATAAGTTCTTGGATCATGATATAAGGCTCACATTTACTTTACTTTTATACTTTTAAGTACTTAAAATAATCATTCTAGTAAAAAGCTACAAAGCATAATTGTTACAAGCACTTGTCTAGATTTGAATAAGTAAATTTCATTATACAAATACAAAGGGCATTCTTCTCAAAGCTCCAATTTCACATTTCTTCACATGGGAAATTGGATCAGTATTTTATGCCCACTTGCATTTCTTTGTGAAAAAAATAGGGTAGCTCCTGTAAAGAACTGAACATGATCTTAGACACACAAAGAACCCTTATGAAAAAATAGATAGGATGCTAGTGACATAAAATTCACGATGGAGTATGTTCCTACTATTTATTCTTCCTGCCTAGGCTGTAACTTGTTCTTCTATGTAATTTTTGTTGTATGCTTATGCTTTGATTTTCCTGTTTTATTACTTCACTGTATGTTTTAATGAGCTCAGTTTGAATTTTTCTTTTTCAGTTTGAATTTTACAGGTGGAAATGATCTCCATGTTTTTCTCAAGGGTGCACCCTTCCGGTCATATGTCAAAGTTCCTTCCACAATGCTCTGTCAATTGCACCGTCTGTACTTCCTGAGTCAACATATAACAAAGATTACATTCAAAACCAACAGTATTTTTTTCTGATGGTCCCATGAGAAATAATTGTTTTTTCCATTTAAAGTATATCATAGCCATGTAAGTTGTAGCCAATTTACTGTATTTTTCAGAAGATAAGATACACCTGACCATAAGATACACCTGGTTTTTAGAGCAGGAAAACAAGAAAATAATATGCTCAACCACATGGTACCAGTATATTAAAATATTCATTAAAATAAAGCAAAATATGGTAGTATTTAGCAGCATAAACTCAACAGTTGTGTTAAGTATCATCATCACTTTCATTAACAAATGAGGGGAGGCATGTGCTGTGCTGATTATGTGACCTGACTGACATTGAGACTCCAGGAGGTGGGACTTCCCCTGAACACACAGCAATCCACAGCATGCAAATAGCAGTGGATAGTCAGCGGGGGCATGAGATCATAAACACATGTTTTGGGGTCCCACATCTTCAGATAATAAGACACACCCTCACTTTCCACCCACCTTGGTGGGGGGTGAGTGAGTCTTATTGTCCAGCACATATGGTAGATCCCATTAATGGAGTGGGAACAGAATGAAACATCACCTTTCTAGCAAAATCCTAACATTTTTTGTTATGCTCAAGTCCATTTTTGTAGCCACTGTCTCAATTCATCTTATTTAGGATCATTATTTTTATTTTTTTTTTGTGGGCATCACTGCCTCTAGTGGTCGTGGGCACCACCCAGTGCTGCTCCTGAGAGCTGACGCTGGATTTGAACCGCCAAGCCCACTGGCTGTAGTCCCGCACTCAACCACTTACGCATATGTGTGTGGGACTGCGGCCGACTGGCTTGGCGGTTCAAATCCAGCAGCAGCAAGGCTGGGCCTCTCACTCCTACCAGAGGGCAGTGATGCCTAAAAAAAAAAAAAAAAAAAAAAAAAGGATCATTATCACTGACTTTCTAGCCTTCTATTTTACCAATCATAATGTCCTTTATCAGGGTCTGAACATGTCAAACTATGTAAGGCAATGTCTCACCTCTGGTTCTTAAGGACTATTATGGCTGCACTTCTTGAAAAGATTTGGTTGTTCTGGCAATCCATAATACTTTCAGTATTCTCAAAAATCATAGCTCAGATTCATAGATTCTTCTCCAGTTTCTTATTTATGGTCCAGCATTCACATGGGATTATTGAAAATACTGTGGCTTAGGTTAGGTACATTGCAGTGACTTAATTAATGTTCTATGCTTTATCTGCCAGCTCTAATACCAACTGCAATGGCTATGCAGGACGCATAGACAAAATTTCTGCTTAAAGGCTTTACTAAGAAAGTTAACAAACTGTAAAGCCAGCAAGAAATGCTCAAGTTTATGTTATCAAGATGTGTAATAAAATCTGATCCAGTGTATTGATTACTGTCCAACGGGCATACCACTATGCTATAAGTTCAACCCCAACTCATTCAGTTAAACCTTCATGAGTCAGAAAACCCAGCCTCCTGAATTAAGTGCCTTGTGGCATCATACACCAGCTCCAGAGGCATTCAGCTCTTCAAGTCAGTCTCTTGTAGAAAAACACTCAACTTTATTTGTTCTGTAGGTTGCAAAGTAGTTTGGCGATGACCCTCTGAAGGAATCCTGTGTTTAGGATCCAGAAGGTTCACTTCAAAATATCTCAAGTCCAAAGAAGGCTCTCCACACCTGGATCTTGCTGGGAATTAGATTCCACCTCATCATCTAAGGGGACTCCTTTCATACACAGCAGAATAAGTTTCCAGGGAATCCTGTTTACAATTACATATAAGTAAACCCTATCCGTATCCCTCCCCCCACCTTATCAAACCCATCCAGTCAAGTTAGTTTGCTGGGAGATTTTGACTAGAGGAACTATATTAAATAATCTACTGTCCCTGTACATCTTTGTTCTCAAAATACTATCCTTTCATTTTTACACGTTTTACAGGCTTTGTGCAGTAGATTTACCAAATGCACTGCATCCTTTGGTCTCGTGACTGTTGCTCCCATCAGCATGATTTTGGATCAAACAAGATGAAATCCTTGACAACGGCAACCTTTTTTTTTTTCTTCATAACATTACCTATTGGTCCGGTTGTGAAGAGTTTGGTCTTCTTTGCGTTGAGTTGGAATCCACACTATAGACTGCAGCCACTGCTCTTCATCAGCCAGTGCTTCAATTCCTTCTCCTTCCAGCCAGTGAGCTTGGTCACCTGCATGTCACAGGTAGTTAATGACGTTCTGGATCCCATATTCCTCTGCATGCAGTCCCAGTTCTTGTGTCACCAGGACTTGTTATGGATTCAAACGCAGTATTATTTTCCAGATAGTTTAAATAAGTATGGCGAAAGGATACCCCCCTGAAACGCATCTTTCCTGATTTTAAACCTTGAAACAAAAATGTGTCCTTGCCCTTCCTTGGAAGATCACTTTATATTGAACTTTTACATGAAAAATGCAGTCTTTTTTAGTCACTTCTATTTGAGCAAAGATTTCAGTTCCAACACTTTGCTTTCTGAAGCCTCTAAATGTGGCCTCTCTTTCTCATATGACCTTTAAATATAAACCTCTTGGTATCAGAGGACTCCTAAGTCACCTCCCACCCCACTGGGCCCTGGGTAGCTGAGCATCAATGAAAACTCACTTCTCTGATTCCGTCCTTGCTCTTTATCTTTTGGCCTTTGGGGATTTATTTAACTTTCTTATAATCACAGATATATAGTTAAAAGAATTTTCAAAAAAGTTTTTATCAAACATTTCTATATTTGTGGTGAAAGGCATACACACACAAAAACACATTGCAAGAAGTGGAGTTATTGCTTGACTTACCTTTAAAATGTACGGATGGAACTAGACAAAAGTAAATTTATGATAGCCGATTTGGAGGCTATTGGCGAGTTCTAAGGAGTGCAAACACACACTACTGCAGTCTTTGGATTAGATGTTAAATAGCCCTGCCATCAAGCCCACTCCAACTTAGAGAGATCGTATGTAGGATAGAGTTGAACCGAGCCTAGGCTTTCAAAAGAGTCCTTCTTTAGAGGGGCAGCCAGCCTTCCCTTTCACCCATGGAGCAGCTGGTGGTTTCAAACTGCCGGCCTCGCTCTTAGCCATCCAGCACCTACCACACAAGTGCCAACGGGGATTCTGCAGACAGGCTTTTACTAGAGGAGGATGAAAATATGGTTAAAGTCAGGACCAATGTTTGAAGTAAAGTACATAGACTATAATGGAAGTGTTGATTTTGATCAGAAACAGGAGGAAATAAAGGTGATTTCTAATACTTAGAGCTAAAAGTCAGGGAAAGTTGCAATTACATTGCAAAATGGGTAAGACTGAGGGTTTGTTGGATTTAAGGATGAAAGGAGTATAGCAAAACTAGTAATGATTGCATTTCAATTAGTATTGTACACATGAACACATAACTAAAATATATACTGATAAAATAAACATAGCTATCATGTATATATATATATATATATAACTAAATAATATTGATACTAAAATGTGATACTGATAAAGTAACTATTCTGATGAAAATAAGATGAAGTAGATATGACTGATTAAAAAGTAATTTATACTTGGAGTTCTCAGTAGATGCAAGTAATAATAATGAAGATATTTAAAGTATTAAAAGAAGAATGTGTGCACTGAATGCTTGCAATTAAATGCTTGAGATTTTG
Organism: Nesogale talazaci; assembly: GCA_004026705.1. Classification (NCBI taxonomy): domain Eukaryota; kingdom Metazoa; phylum Chordata; class Mammalia; order Afrosoricida; family Tenrecidae; genus Nesogale; species Nesogale talazaci. The sequence goes on along the minus strand of PVJH01029033.1, from coordinate 19,931 downwards.
GCAAGCTGAATTTGAGATCTTTATAGGACAATTAGAAGTAGTATCCAGATTAAAATTATCTTACATATCTACAGAGAAAAAGTCAGAGTTAAAAACAGATAATAAAGCCATATATATAGTACCTAAAGATGTGTTTGTGCATATGTGTGTATGTATCTATCTATAATGTAAATAGTGTGTAATGTACTAGATATATTTTACAATGTAAGGAACACTTATTATTAAAAGTAGTTATGACAAAAAGCAGATATGACAATATTAGTGAGTTATTAAGTTTTTCCTTATATTCTGAATTTTGTTTTACCTGCACCCTTGCAGTATTTATGACCTATTTGATTGAAATAATGATTTTCATTAATATGTATTTAAATTTTAGCAAGATTTTTTTTTTGGCATCACTGCCCAGGTGGGAGTAGGAAGCCCAGCTTGGATTTGAACCACCAACCCTATGGGTTGCAGTCCCACACACAACCACTATGCCACCTGGGCTCAGCCTGTATTTAAATTTTAAACCCTCACTTCTAGGACTATTTTCCTGTGGTAAATGAAGTGGTTAAAATTAAGACCTGGAAAATCTCTTTATTAATCTGATGTTTAGAAGCTTACCTTTAATTTTTGTATCATATGCAGCATTGCTTCAAACCTGAGATCTGCAAACAAATTCGACACCATAAATGAATTTTAGCAAAAATACAGAAATTTGCTTTAATGGTTCCCATATTTTTAAATTCTTCACTTGAAGTATAGGACACTCTCTAGAGAGCCGAATCAATAAACCTTGAAGAATGCATATGGAACATTATTTAAACTAGGAGCTGAAGGGAAGCTAGCAGATGCTGAGGAGCACTGAGGGTGAACTGCAGAAATCTGCCAGGGACAAGAGGCACATGAATGAAACATGGGTTCCTCTGATGCTAACTGTGGTATAATGAGAATAATGAAAGCAGAAAGAAGGATAGAAAGACCAGCTAAGTAACAGAAGAGTAAGGAACCTTTGTAAGAATTTTGTGATGGTTTTAAAAATTATTATTCACGATATTTTCATTCACACATTCAGTAGAATTATGAGCTTGATGATGCTGTGCTTACTTTTCTAGGGCTACAGAGGTAAATTAGGATTCTAGAAGGAATACTCATTAGTATGATATAATTATGGTATTGATTATATACTTAGAGTGGCATTTATTGGTGCAATGAAAAATCAGCACAAAATATTTGATAAAAAAGAGGATTATTAAAAAAATAAGAGAGGATTATTTCAGCACCTCATGATCACACAGGCAAGTGAGCTTTTTTTATGGTGGGTTTTGTTGCTCCTGAGCTGGATGGCTGCTTCTTTATGCCCAAGTCTTTAAGACCCCAGATGCTATACGTTTGATAGCTGGGCACAATCTGCTTTCTTCACCACTCTTGCTCAACAAAAATCAAAATCAGTGGACCAATTGACTCCCGATATCGCTGAAGACAAATGGATACAGAGACAGAGTAGAAGAAATGATGGTGCCCGGCTACCAAATGATTGAATGTCTGGAGTCTCAAAGACTTGAAGATATTCGAGTTGCCTTTCAGTGCAGAAACAGCAAAGCCCACATGGAAGAAGCACACCAGCATTTGTGATCAAGAGGGGCTGAAGGGAGCAGATATTGAGCATCAAAGAACAAGAATCACATCATTACAAATGGGGGGAAGAACAGGGTGGGCACTGAAGGCCCACTGGTGGGTAATTGGTCACCCCTTTACAGTGGAGTCTTGGGGAGGAGACAGACCAGTCAAGGGGCAGCCAGGCAGTGATGATGCATACAGGTTTTCTCTAGTTTCTGAAGTCTTCCTCCGCCCTATCCATCATGGTCCCAACTCTACCTGGAGAAGGTACACTGGTGGAGAGAGGAGCTGGCGACATGGGGAGACCAGGATGGATGAGCCCCTTCAGGCCAGTGGTTAGATTGTGGCTGTTGGAAGGGTAGAGAGAGGGTGGGGTGGAGAGGGGTATACACATAAGTTCCTATTTGAAGGATGGGCATCAGGGGAGTGGTTTGGGGGAGAAATCAGACAGTGTAAGACCTGAAAGAACAATAATTTATAGAGTATTGAGGGTTGGTGGGAAGGAGAGAACAGGGGAAGAGGGAAATGGATGGAAAAAGCAATACTAGGGGCTCTAGGGCAAAGGCGGATGATTGGAGAACGATAGTAGCCGTGGACATGTGAAGGTGCCTGGCACAGTATGCTTATTTATATATTGTGAAAGGTGATGTAAGAGCCCTCAATAAAATGATTTAATTAAAAAAAGAGAGGATTAGCAAAGATATTCCACCAAGAGAATAATTCTTCAAAGATAAATTGAAGTAGAAAGGAAATGGAAAATGACATATTCTAAGCAAAGAGATAGAGGTTTACAAAAGCCTGGATATTCTTAGTTTTCTGACGTGTCTATAATATAGAAAAACAAACAATCAAACAAATGAGCTCATTGCCCAATTGTCTACAGATGGGTTTGGGGTCTTTACTCCACATTCTCCCTCATTCACATTGATTTGTTGTTTTTGTTGTTCTAGGTCTTTGATGCCTGATACCTTATTCAATGCTGACACATAGTGACTCCCTGTGGGTCTCCAGAGATTATACATGCTTAATGAGAGTAGTAGGTCCGGTCTCTCTTCTTTAGAAGACCTGTTGGTTTCAAACTGCCTACCAGGCAGATTGCAGCACAAAGCAGAGCCCCCTGCACTGCCAGCACTCCTTACAAAATAGGGAAACAGGGGATAGAGATGGTGAGATTGAACAGGCTTACAAAACAGCAAACATGACCATTGTGATGGCTTTGCTTGATATGTCACTGGGTTTCTATCTTAATTTGAAATGTATTAGTGTACTGAATTACTTTTAAAATCATTTTATTAGGGACTCAAAAAGCTCTTATCACAATCCATACATCCAACCATTGTGTAAAGTACATTTGTACATATGTTGCCATCATCATTTTCAAACCATTTTCTTTCTACTTGAACCCTTGGTATCAGCTATTTCCTCCCTCTCTCATGAACTCTTGATAATTTATAATTTTTTCCATGTCTTATACTTACCAATGTCTCCCTTCACCCACTTTTCTGTTGTCTGGCTTCCTAGGAGGGGCTTATATGTAGATCATTGGAATCAGTTCCCTCTTTCTCTCCCCACCTTCCACTAACCCTCCTGTTAGTGCTACTCTCATGTGATTGCTCATGAAGGGTTTATCTGTCCTGGATTCTCTGTGCTTCCAGCTCCTATCTATACCAATATACATGGTCAGGTCTAGTACAATATTTGAGATAGAATTGGGGTCATCAAAGGGAAGAGGAAGTATTCAAGAACTAGAGGGAAGTTGTATGTTTCATCAGTGCTATACTGCACCCTGACTGGCTCATCTCTTTCTTATGTTCCTTCTTTAAGGAGATGTCCAATTGCCTACAGAAGGGTTTGGCATCTTCACTCCACATTCTCCTTCATTCACATTGATATGTCTTTTTTGTTCTGGGTCTTTGATTCCTGATACCTAATCCCATTGACAGCTCATGAGCACACAGACTGGTGTGCTTGCTCCAGGGGGGATTTGTTGCATCTCAAAGCTAGAGGGTTGCTTGTGTGTCTTCAAGCAACAAAGGGCTCAAGCCTGGGAAGAATTGTGTGGAAGGCAAAGTGCATGCAGTGCTTCCTTCTCTTGTGCATAGGGCTGGTACCCATCCAAAATCTGGTTCACTGGCATATAAGAACAGGTTTTAACAGGCTGCAAATCTTAACAATTATTCAGGAATCAATAAATATCTTAGATAGACATAAAACATATCTCCATTTGTATAAGGACAATAAAAAGATGATATAATGAGAAACACAATTATGTATGGGACTCCCAGTGGATGGTACATAGAGAGATCAAGGAAGAACTAGAGAAAGGTGACCTTCACAGATTAGAGGCAAGACACAATAGCTGAGGTGACAGATATCAAGTCTTCTGCAGAAGTAGGGGAATTCAGTTAACAGGTCTATGAGGCTATCAAGGTCAGCAGTTCAAACTCACCAGTTGCTCCAGAGGAAAAATGCAGGGCTTTCTTCACCTATAAAGAGTTCCATACTCAGAGTCTCCCAAGGGCAGTTCTTCCCTTTCTGGCTAGGTCACTGTGAGTCAACACCGAAGCTATGACACTGAGTTCACATAACAGAATTTACCTAATCTGACTTGTTTCTCCTTCCCCAAACTTGCTGAACAAAGTGTTACCCCTATATAAATAGGAGTAAAATACCCATTTGCCAATATCAGGAGTGATATAGACAACTTTACACTTTCTTATGACTCTGTGAGTAGTGAACTTTCTTATTGCTGCATTCAAAGATGATAAGAAGACCACCCAAACTTACTGATGTAAGTGATGATAAAAATCAAGCAGATTTAACTCTGGGAGTTATAAAATACAATTGGATGTGTAAACCTGTGGGAAATCCCATCTCTTTAAAGCTCCTATCAAAAAAGGGCTGTTTTACAAATAATCCCTTCCTAGAGCTATATATTAGGAAAGTGTTTGTATTAGATTTTATAAACATGTAAAATATACATATAAATTTTTCTTTTTTGTACAAAAAAGATAGAGGACCAAATATTTTAAAACTGTGTATCCAAATAAGAAAATAACTAGTGCAGCCATTTTTAAAATTATCTTAATATTTCTAATTAACACTATAATATTTAGGGATGAAGAAACCAAAATCATTTTAAAAAATAATTTTACTGGGTTCTCCTTCAACTCATAACATTTCTCACATCAATTATATCAAACATTGTGTAAGTCCAGGTATGCTAGAGAAACAAATTAATTAACATACATATGTCTATGAGAGTTTTATATAAGGGGTAACAGAACCTTAGGAAAACATCTCAACCCAGTCCAGTCCAGGGCTATACGTCTGATATTAGCCCATATGTCAGATACCAATCTATAAAGTCCTCTTCAGACTCAAGAAGCTCATGCAATGATGCTGAATGCAGGACCATCACAAGCCAGTGGGTAGAAAGGCTTTGATCCAGGGCCGTTGTGAACATCTCAGCACTGACAGGGATCTCTCTGTGGTTTGTTCAGTTTGGTTGCATCAATGTGGCTTATCTGGCTCAGGGCAAGAGGGTACTTCCATGTGTCTTGTCATAACAATACATCCATTGTGACTTGTCAGCTACAGTGTCTCCCACCGAAGTCAGCAGGGAGAGGGATGAGGTACCAGATTTCCTAGAATTCTCAGGAGAAGGCCATGACCACAGAGAAGTCTCATGGGATATGATCTGATTGACAGACTAGAGTCCACCCCTTCACTTGTAATCCTCTCAAATCGACACCAGATTATGTAACTCCCACAAGCATATTTTTACATATGCAGCCATGATCATTTTGTAAATATTTACTTTTATTTGAACCCTTCATATCAGCTCCTCTCCATCACTTCCCATGACTCATTGATAAATTATAAATTATCATTGAAAAGCAAAGCTTTTTATCCAATCATTTACAGGCAAAAATTTCTCAGGAAGGTGTACACATGTTAGTATTTACCACAGGATTTTTAAGCGTTTGAACTATTTGTTAGTTTCCCAAAACTCTTCTTACTCTTTTAAGAAAGTGAAAAATCAAGCTACATAATGCAAGAGAATGACTATAATAAATATATGTATCTTAGCAAGCTTGGAAACATATTGTTTTTATAAGCCTCTTATGAAAATTTTAAAAATTACAATTTTCTCTCAAAGGAAAATATTAAAACTGGTGATTGAAAAAAGTAGCTTTTATTATTTCTATGATTCAAATGGTTGACTGCAATTAGATGCACAACTTTGCCAAAATATTGTAAGCAGAGATTGCAGTTACATTTGGTTTCTATTGGTTTGGAATATGCCCAAAGAGTCACGCAATATGTATTCTACAGCCTCAATGATCATTCAAAATATTTCTTTCTGTAAGATAACACTTTCTCCTCCTGTGTCTTTTCAACATTTTAACTTGCCTTTATGAATGCAGTTGGTATGCTATAGCACCCAAATGGAGGTCTTTGAACCTTTCAAAGGCTTAATCTTGGATGTGGAACAATCTTCCTGTTAACACATTTAGTTCATTATCGTGAATCACAAGACCATATCATAATTATTTTGGTAGAGGATTATCCAAAACATCAAGATTGAAATAATTGTGTAACTGGCTTTTTAGGAACTATTGAGTTACTTTTAACTTTTAATGCCACTGTGTAAAGCAGAAACATTGTCCAGTTTTTCACCATCTTCATACTCATTTTTATATTTCTATTTATAATTGCAACCTCTTGCCAAGGTCTTCCTCTTTTTTGCTCGCTGTACTTTACTATGCATGATTCCTTCCACAGAGATGGGCCCTTCCTATCAATCAATACAAAATACAATAAATAAAGTCTTTCCGCATTTCATTCTAAGTAGCATTCAGGCTGTATTTTTTCCAACATAGGTTTCTGTTGTTCTTCTCTAGGGATGTCATGTACACTTTCATCATTCTCCACTGGGCACATGAGTCAAATGGCCCATTTCTCACCTGTTCTTTCTTATTTACTGTCCAGTTTTCACATGCTTAGGGGGTGACTGAAAATAACATGGCTTTGGTCATACCTAAGTTCTCGATGGGACATATATGCACTTCAAAGCTTTAAGGAGTTTCACTGCAATGCATCATTTTTTCCCTCTTGATTGGTCATGAGTTCAAGGAAAATGAAACTTATGACAACTTCATTCTAATTTTTATTATGAAACTATTGCACGAGTTCTTTACATTCTTCTTTTCTTTACAATGAGGATAAAGTCAAACTAAGTGCTATATTGTGTGCTGACCATTAGTCAGTATTTCAATCCCTTTCTGCTTTTATCATGTAAGGTTGTATCATCTACATACTGCACCTTGTCAACAACCTTTCACCCCAATTCTGATGCCATATTGTTCTTTATGGAGTCCAAATTCACTTATTATTTTCTCAGACACAGATTGAATAACAATGGTCAAAGGGTATGACTCTGACACACACCTTTCTTGGTTTTGAAAAATTTAGTGTTCCCTTATTCTGTCCAATGACTACACATCAACTTATGTACATGCTGCACATAAGCATGATTAGGCTTTATGCAATTCATATTCTTTGCATTGCTATCCGAAATCTATTATGTATCATAGAATCAAATATCTTGTCACAATACATGAAACACAAGTGGTGTACAATCTCTTAGCCATGAATGACCACCTTGATGCTATTATGTGTCACTGTGCATTGAATTCTAAAACCATAATTTTATGGGATACCAATGTTAATTTGAGTAACAATCCATATCCTAATTTGGTGAGAAGTGACTGAGTCTTAAAAACTCATGAGGAGGTCATCAAAGGTATGATTATTGATTTCTATCCTGTACTAAGAAAATGAGAATGAAGAAAGTCCAAGAATATGGAACATTTGGTCAAATGAACTAATGCCTTACTGGAACCACAGCTTGCTTGATTCTGAGATAAGAAGTAGTTGGTGTCCAAATGACATCATCAGTTAAATTGCTCTGAAATAGTCACAGTTTAAACTACTAACTAGAATAGAAGAAAAAGAAAGGACATCTCTTTAAATCATAGAAAGAAAAACAGTAAATTTATCGGTTAGAGTTTAGAGCCATAACCACAGGGAGATAAGTGGACCTCCCCTGCCCCAAGACTTGGTCCTAAGCTCACCCACTTAGTTCAATATTTGGTAAGAAAAAAATACCAGTTCTATACACTGAAAAGGCATTATCTCCTTTTAGTAACAAGATGAAAAAATAATGTAAGGTATTATTTTTCTAAGGACAATGTTAAGAACAGTTAGGTTAAATGAGAAAATGAAAACAGGCACATGGAAGAAATGAAATGGTATTTTGTGTCGATTAAATCATTAATGTTAAATAAAATTTTTATGAATTAATATAAAGCTGATCTGTTCTCAAAACTATCAGTAAATTCACAACAAAAATATTTTTATCCTGAAATGTAGCACTGTCATAGAGAGAATAAGACACACACATTTACAAGAAGTGTACACATGAAACAATATCAAGAGAAAAGATATTGAAGATTTTAGGTACAGTTTTAAATCTGGAGCTGATCAACCATGAGACAAAATGCAGGGACACTGATGATTGAAATTAGAATGTTTTTAGCAAAGAACCTGGAAAATGTGGCTTAGGTGATAGAAACTTTGCCATAAATCACATGAATTAATTTTATGAAACTAAAGACTTAATCATTAAAAACATACTTTTATAAAAATAATACAAGTAGTTATTATATATGTGAACATTGCTAGATGAATTGCACAGCTATCAAATGTATTATATTTGTAAAAAGAGAACATGGAGTTTTATAGAAAAACTTCACAGGCCAATTTAGGAATATAAATAAAACCAGTTGATTATATTCAAGTTCAATTTGAGAAGAATTAAATACTCCAAAACTAAAAGTAAAATTTTAATATATTCTACCTCAGTTTAGAAACCATCTCAAGAATAGATTTGACAGACTTACCAGGAATAATCAAAGAACAAAAAATTATGAGCTAATATCTAGGAAATTACTCATAAAGCAAAGTAAAAATGTATTTAAAAGATGGGGGAAAGATAAAAATAGTCAGGGAGATTTATATTTGTTCTTGAGCATACGGTAGCTAGTACAAATGGATGAAATAATGGAAACAAGCTGAATAGAAAATTTTAAGGAACAGAAGATGGTAAAGACAATCTCTTTGAGAGAAAACAAAGTAGTGTGCATTGAAGTGTGTACAGCCCTGAAGCAAGAAAATCACAAGGGAAGAACTTGGTAGGCATTTCTCAAGCTAAGCTAATTAAAGTCATGATTCGCAGTATTTCACAATACCATGAACAAAATGTTGAGCTAGGTAGGCCGAATCAAATGAGATGGAAGGAAAACACACAGAATTACTGCACCAAGAAAAACTGGTTTTAGCGATTTCAAATGGTAGCATATGATTAAGAGCTGATGATCTTTAAGGAATAATCCTAAATTGCATTGAAATATAAGATTAGCAATTGAATAAATACCAGTGTAGATGTTTCAACAAATTAAGTCAGCATGAGAAGACTCTCAGATGTGTTCTGGAAAAATTGGAAGATGTTTCCCAATAGACCCCTCTTTGTAATCATCCCAAAGAAAGGGGATCCAGCAGAATGTGTAACTTATTAAACAATATCATTAATAGAATGCACAAGTACAAGTTTGCTGAAAATGGTATAAAAACACAGACTGCCAGAAGAACAAATGCATCTTTCTTAAAAGAAATATAACCCCAAACACAACTGCAACTTTCTTTTTCTGCAGTATCTTTTAAATGACTTACTATAAATATATTAGTAAAGAATTAGCTTTTAAAAGTAAAATTCAGCATACTCCTACCATGTTGCTATATTGACACACATCTGTAAGTAAACATTATTGTGCGTGAGTACATTTATTAATCACCAAATAGGGAGTTGGGCAAAATAAACAAAACATAGAAACATATACTATCTTGTTTCATTGATGTAATGACGTGGTGACTTAAGAGATTATGAGTTGGGCTTCTAAATGAAAGGTCAGCAGTTTTAAACCAAAAGCAGGCTCAAAGATGGGACTTTCTGCTATCTTAAAAAAGAGGTACCATCTGAAAAACTCCAACAGGAAGTTCCTCTCTGTTCAATAGGACCACTTTGAGTCTGCAGTGCGTTTAATTTTTGAACATCAAAGATAGAGCAGCAAAACTAACTTAGATTGTTATCATGTCAGTGATATACTAGAACATAAGGAATAATGAATTAGCAACATTTTTATTCACATGAACTTCTGGAATGGTAAAGATAGTGGTTTAATTTTTGTATGCACTGATTTTTTTTGTATATAGATTTCAGAATTTATTTAACTTCTGTAACTGCTGGTTTAAATTTATCCAAATTATTTTAAGCATTTCATTATATGCAAAAAGCTTTAATTAAAATTCCATGGATTGACTATCCTATTTATTAGTCATTAAAATAGAATATATTAAGAATTTTGAACAGTTTTAATTTGCAATCATAACTATTTTATGAAATCATTTATTTAAATTTATGATAGGTTTATATTCTATATCTAGGTGAACAAATATGCCAAAAAATTCTAATTAAATAGCATATTTCTGAGTTTAAGGAAGGATGTGAGGAAAGTTATGGATATTTTTATCCATTTTAGGAGCTCTGTGGGCCCAGTTGCTTCCAAATTGTGGTGCTAATAAGGAAGTCAACAGTTAGAAACCACTAGCAACTCTGTGGGAGCAGCTAAGCCCTTAGGACACATCAGAGAGTGGGAGATATGAAAAAATGATGATTTGTGTATCATTAAGAGTTATTGAGGGAGTGGCATGAGCAGGGAGGGGAAATATAGGGAGCTGATACCAAGAGCCGAAGTAGAAGGAGGATGTTTCGAGAATAATGATGGCAGCAAATGTACAAATGTGGTCTGCTTACCATTGATGTCTGTTTTAATTGTGATGCGTTGTATGAGTCCTAACAAAATGATTGGGGCAAAAAAAGGTACAGTATAGGAAACCCATACAGATGGTTCCATAATGTCCTATAGGTTGCTGTGACTTAGATTAGACTCGATGGTAGTGAGTTTGGTCTTTTGTGTTATTTATTTTTATATTTTATATGAAAAGTATTATTCTATTTGTGTTAGCCTGGATAGACTAGAGAAACAAAATCATAGACACTCATATGGATATAAGGGAATGGTTTATAAGCAAAAGGAATGGATGGAACACTGAGAAAGCATCACAAACCAGTCCAGTTCAAAGTTATGAGTCCATATGCCCATATGCCCTATACCAGTCTACCATGTCTCCTTCTGACTCACTGCAGTCACAGGCCAGTGAGTGCAGAATCCCAGCGCAGGCCAGGGTCTCCACAGAGCTCCTCGCTTCCAGAGCTCAGGGTCCATCAACAGTATCCAGTGGTAGCAGAAGCAATTCATTGCTGGCAGGGGTCCTTGCTTGGCCTCTCCTGCTTCAGAGGTCTGGCTCCATCAGGGCAAAGTCCTGTGGCTTCTCTTCTGGCTTCTCAGATGTTGCCATCTTGTCTTGTCTGTGGTTCATCGTCTCTGAAACTAACTCCCAACAACTGGGGAAGATAGCTTCTCATCTTCACAAGGGAAATAGCGCGAGATTTCCCAGGAGAAAGCCATGCACACACAGAGGCCTCATTGGCTACTCAATGGCTATCTCCAGATTAACAGGCTCCAGATTAACAGACTCCACCCCTACATTTCAATCATAAAATTAACATAAGCACATGACTGCCACACTATTTTAAAATAAATTTGAACAAATAAGTGACAGAAGATACAATGATCATTAATTTAGAAATGAATTTGAAAAGGTATACACATAAAACATGAGTAAACAATAATTTATTAATTATCAAGGTTTCATGAAGGAGGGAAAGTGGGAGGAGAGAAAATGAGTTGATACAAAGGGTTCAAGTGGAAAGAAATGTTTTGAGAATGATGATGGCCACATATGTACAAATGTGCTTTACATATGGATAGATGTATGGATTCTGATAACATCTGTAAGAGGCCACAATACAATGATTTAGAAAAAGTAAATGAAGAGTACTGGCACAGAAAATATACTTACAGGTCACAAACCAATTATTAGCGCATAAAGCTGGAAAACTTTTTCTGTATGAGGATTATAAAATGAATGTATTAATAAAACTTTGTGTGGCCAGAAGACAACTTTACTTACAATATCAGCCAAATGTTCATAGAGAATCCTGCCTTGTCATAAACTTTCTGTCACCAGCAATATCAGAAGTTCAAAAACACTGGACATGATAAAATGATTTTGGGGAAGTAAGACCCATCTGAAAAAGCAAAACACAAACAAAGCAAAAATGAGCTACCTCTATTCTTAAGGCTTCTTCCTTTAAGTGTATACGTTATTTTACATGTATAGACAAAGGCATATGTGCTTTCATGATGAAAAAGATATCATTTTGAAATAACTTTCACTATTTTTATCTAGATAGTCTTAAAATATCCCTTTTGGGATTTTATAATTAGAAATTTGGAAAGCATTTAAGTAAGTGAACACTTTATCATTATTTATCATAATATATTAAAATGATTGCTAGAGTACTACCTGTTTGTCAGTTTGTGATACTCTGGTGGCTTGTGTGTGCTGTTTTACCACCATAATTAAAAATGCCAGCGGTAACCAAGCCTGAATACATTTCAGTAGAGCTTCCAGACTCAGAACTGAGTAGATAGAAGGAATAGGCTGTCCGTTTCTGAAGAACTTGCCGCTTAATACTAGATAGACAGAAAACATTATCAGATACTGAAAGCATTGTGAAAAAGGTAGAATATTGTTAGTGACAGTGTCAGAAGATGAGAGTAAGTCAGAAAACACAAAAACTTGATTGAGCAAGAGCTGCCTTCTCAAATAGAGAACAATGATAATAATGATGAGAATGAGGTCAATTCTGTCAGAATAAAACCTTCAGTTACTTATGGTACATGTCTCAAAACGAGAAGGAAGAATGGAAAGCATCAATTAATAATTGTAACTTGGAAACTATGACGGATTAATCTAGGAAAATCAGAAAGTATAAAACATGAGATAGAACACACAAAATTCAGCATCCTGGGTAGTAGTGAACTGGAATTGATGGATATTGGCCATTTTGAATCAGAAAATCATATAATTTACTATGCTGGGGATAAAACAAGAGAAATCATTTTGCAAGCTTTGTCATAAAGGACATTTCAAGATGTAGCTGGAAGTGCAGTATTCTCTATAATAAGAGTAAAACTGGGGTAGGGAAAAAGAAAATAAAAAAGATGAAAACTATCTTTATTAATGGAAATCCAATCAACACAACTATTATTCAAATGTATGCACCAACCATCAAAGCTAGTAATGAAGAATTCTAACAATGTCTTCAGTATTTCTGTATTTAAAAATCAGCTTGAATATATAAATGGCACAACATATGGCAACCCATCATTAACCTACAACTCAATATGGAATGGTATGCTTAAATTTCACATGTAAAATTAAAATTCCCATGGAAAGATTATGGATTTGGAAATATCTCTATATGATGCACACCAATTGATTAAGCCAATCAACTATACAATCAGAATGCATTAATAACTACTGGCACTTGTAAAGCAAAAGTTGAAAAAACAGGTGAATACGAGTTGAAAAATAGTTGGATGATAAAAATAAAGCTGAAGATTACAGCATAGAACTTTGCAAGACCAGCAATTAGTTCATTATAAATGTTTTTTTGCACACATAAAAGATGATTGTACATGTGGCATTTTCCAGATGGAATACACAATTAGGTTGACTGTATCTGTGGGAAGAGAAGGTGGAGAAACTCCGTATTCACAGCTAATACTAGTCAGTTGCTGACTACAGAAAGGCCATCACATGCTTACAGGAAGCTTGGATTGAACTTGAAGCCTAAATTTGACCCTTAGTCTATCCCACGTGATTTTCAAGAAACATTTTAAGGACAGAACTGGACTCATGGCCAAGCACCTAAACTGCTGTAGGCTGACATCAAGAACATCAGACTGTAGAAAGCAAAAGATCATTAAAAAGACAAGAAAACATCTAGGTTAATGTCAGAAGGGACGCTAAAATGTGTTCTCAACTGTAGAATAGCTAATGCTCATGAAATAAATGATGAAGTAAAAGAGATGCATGGAAAATTTAAAGAAACAGGTTGTGAATGCAAAGTAAAACTTTATCATTACATCTGTAAATACCTTGAGTGGAAAATCAAAAAAGAAGAACAGCCCAGAACAGCTTACACTAAAGAAACTAATGAAAATCAAGCAATAGATTTTAGCATTGAGTTGAATATTGTAAGTTTAATGGATTATTCAAAGAAGAAGGAAATAATACCTAGTAAATATCTTAAAGTATCTAGTTGATATTCCACAATTCCAGGATATGCATATGAACAAGAATTTGTGGTACTGAAGGAAGAAGTTCTATTTCTACTAAAAGCATTAATCAAGGGCTGAGCCCCGGTGGCGTAGTGGTTGTGCACAGGACAGCAGCCCATTGGGATAGAGGTTCGATTCCAGCTCCACAAAGCAAAGGCTGGTCCTCCTACTCCCACCACCTGAGGGCAGTGATTCCCCCCCCAAAAAAAAATAAATAAAAGCATTTACCAAAAGAAAGCTCTAGAGATTGATGAGATACCAATTGAATGTTTCCAAAAACTGATGCAGAACTGGAAGCACTTAATATTGTATACCAATAAATTTGGAAGACAGCTATTTGGCCAACTTCTACGATGAAATTCATGTTTATACACATTGCAAAGAAAGGTATCCCAACAGAATCCTCAATTTATGGAACAATATTATTAATATCACATACAAATAAAGTGTTGCTGAGCATCATCCAACAATGGTAGAAGTAGAATATTGACAGGGAGCTGCTGTAGTTCAGACTAGATTCAAAAGAGATCCTGGGATATGGGACATAATTGCTGTTGTCAGATGAACCTTGGCTCAGAGCACAGACTATCAGAATGGTGTTTGACTATGCTAAAGCATTTGACTGCATTGAATATAACAAACTATAGATAACTTTGAAAAGAATGTGAATCCCAGAAGGGTATATTGCACTCATGGTGAACCTGTACATCAATCAAGAGGTTTGTACAAGAGAACAAGGGAATATTGCATAGTTGAAACTCAGGAAAGGTAGGTGTCAGAATTGTGTCCTCTCACCATGCTTACTCAATCTCAAAACCGAACGAATAACCAGAGAAGCTGAATTATATGAGGGATGCAGCAGTAGGATTGGTGGAAGGTTTATTAACAATCTATGACCTGCATAGGACACAACACTGCGTGTGGATCATAAGGAGGACTTCAAACACATGCTGATAATTATCATGATTGTAGCCATCAGTATGTACTACAATTCATTGTAAATAAAACAAAAATGATCACAACTGGACCAGTAGGTAAGATCATTATAAATAGCGAAAAGATTGAAATTGTCCTAGATTTTGCTTTGCTTGAATCCATAATCAATGCTCATAGAAGCAGCAGTCAAAAGATTAAGACTCATACTGAGAAAATCTGCATTAGACTTTTTAAAAAGTGCTGAAAACAAGAATGTTACTTTGAGGACTAAGGTATGTCTACTCATGCCACGATATTTTCTATCAGCCATATGTGTATGAAAGTTGGGAGGAAAGAAGGAATAATGATGCATTTGAATAATGGGTGCATTTGAATAATGGGTCCATTTGAATGATGGTGTTTAAAGTATAATGGACTGGAAAAAAATTCTGTCTTACCAGATATATAACCAGAATATTCCCTTGAGGCAAGGTGGGTGAGATTTTGTCCCAGAGACTTTGGACAGGTTGTCAGTAGAGACCAGTGTCTGGAGGATACCATGCTTGGCACTCTAAGGGTATAGTGACAAAGAGGAGGAACTTTAGAAGATGGATTGAAAAAGAGGCTGACCAGATAAATTCAAACATAGGACTGTTTGAGAGGATGGTGGAGGCTCATCAGTATTTTGTTCTGTTCTGCAAAGAGTCCTTCTGTGTGCAACCAACTCAATGACACATGACACAATCATATTTTTAGAGAAGCCTGATTTAGTTCTATTTCATAGAAAGTCAGGAAATCCTAGTTCTAGTTTAGCTTTTTATTTAAACTTTGTCACCTAGATTTAAATGAAAATCATTATATGGGGACTCATATCATTCTTATCACAATCCATACAATCATCCATTGTGTCAAGCACATCTGTACATATGTTGCCATCATCATTTTCAAAACTTTTTCTTTCTATTTAAGCCCTTGGTGTCAGCTCTTCATTTTTCCCTCCTGACCTCTCCCACCTTCCCTTCCTTCCCTCATGAACCCTTGAAAATTTATAAGTTATTAATATTCTTACTTTATGTTTTGCTGATCAGTGTCTCCATTCATCAACTTTTCTGTTGTCCATCTCCTTTGGGAGGGGGTTATTTGTAGATTTTTGTGATTGGTTCCCCCAATTCTCCCCCCACATACCCATTACCCTCCTGGCATTGCTCCTCTCATGATTGGTCCTGAAAGGTTTACCTGTCCAAGATCCCCTATATCTCCAGCTCTTATCTGTAGCATGTACATGCTATGGTCTAGCCAGATTGGTAAGGTAGCACTGAGGTCATCATAGTGTGTGTGTGGGGACCACTAGAGAATTAGAGGGAAGTTATATGTTTTGATGGTGTTATGCCTGACTGGCTCATCTCGTCTTTGTGATCCTTCTGTAAGGAAGTGTCCAATTGTCTAAAGATGGACCTTGGATCTCCACTCTTCATTATCCCTCATTCACATAGATATGATTTTTGTTGAGTCTTTGATGTCTGATACCTGATTCCATCAATATCTCATGATCACACAGGCTGGTGTGCTTCTTTCATGTGGATTTTGTTGCTTCTCAACTAGAGGATCATTTATTTATCTTTAAGCCTTTAAGACCCCAGGGGCCATATATATTTTATTGTTAGCTACCATTGACTTTCTTCACCAAATTTGCTTATGCACTCATTGTGTCTTTGGCAATTATGTTGGGAAGATAAGCATCACGGAATGCCAGGGTTATTAGAAGAAAACGTCCTTGTATTGAGGGAGTACCTGAGTCGAGACCCAATATTTCTGCTACCTTAATACTTAACATATAAATATATGTACATAGATTGATTTCCCTATATATAAAATATATTTACATAGGTATACACCTTTACTTAGACATCTGGAAAGGCCCTTTACTCCTAGATTTTTCCTCTATTTCCTTTTATTTTCTTCTTGTCCTACTATCATATTCAGCCTTCAGTAATTCCTCTCAGCTACATTGCCCTTGATCAAGCCCTACCAGTCATTCTATTTCCTCCCTGTCATTGATTTTTAGATCATGTGTTGCTCTCCTCTCCCTAGGTTTGTTATCACCCTCTTCTTTCCCCCTGCATACCCTTTAAAATGTGTACTGAATTAAGATTATTATTTTGTTTTTTTAGTATGCATGTTTTTAATTCAGTTGATTACTTATTCTACATTGCTCCAGAGATGTAATAAATGTGTCCAAGCATTGGCTACTGGTTATGAGTAATGTGTATGACTATGTATGTGTATGCAGACATATTTTAATTCATGATGACATAATTGAATAATAAAACTGGCATAATTGATATTCTTCCATTAGTGGAAACATGAAATTTAGCATTCATGGAGTCTTCAATAATGAAAATAACATTAAACTCTTCCAGAAACGTCATATTTTGTTAAACAAAGCAAATTTATAAACAGAAAAGTGTATAGTAAATAATTTTCCTTTAAAACGATAAAAGGTTAGTTCAAAATATTTTATAGACATTTTAGTAAATATGCAGAATTAACTTATTAATACTTAATGTAGGAAATTAAATTATGTCTTTAAATTTTATATAATAATTAGTAATTGGGAATGATAAAAATACTCAATTCTATAAAATTAAAACATCTAATTTCTTAAATAGATATCAAAGTTTATTAGTGGGTACTAGGGTCAGTATACAGAAAGTGGGGAGTGGAGGAGAGGGATGATGAAAAATCTACATGACTCGTGGAATGTTAACATGCAAACAGCATCTTGTAATTGCTGTCAATCAGGCTTAAACTTGTAAATAACTAAACAGGCAAGAGTTGTGTGAAAGATATAAAAGGGGGCTTCAAAAATTTGTGGGAAACTTCCATTATTTTCAAATTTATTTGCGGTCATCACTGAGGCTCTTTCTTGCTGCTGGTTTCCGTGCTGGCCTGCTCTTCCACCTGCATGACCAGGAGCAGGGCCTTCATGAAAGCTTGCTGGACTCTAGGGCATTTGGAAGCATGGCTACAATAGGTTCTTCATTGTTCCCGATTTTCTCCAAGTTGTAGTAGTCTGGCAGCTTGGTCATCTCAGGATTGCTGCAGTCAGGTTGGCCCTTGCTTTGAGGCAAAGAGTGTCTCTGGGAGAAGACACTGCTAGGCCCGCCAACTACACAGCCCTCTGACTGCAGGCGCTTTTCTCAAAACATCAAATTTTATGTTCTACAAATTAGTTTTCAGTTTTGTGTCTTCTATTGTATAATTTATCTACATTACGTAAAGCTGTCATGAATCAGTATTTCTTCAATTTGCTCCAATTATGAAACATTGAAATCTTTAGATTGTTTTAATTAGAAAAAATAAGTTATTCTAGTATATTCCTATCAATATTTAATTTTTGCAAATACTTCAGAAACACAAAGATACATTACCTATTTTATTTTGAATTATGGTATGGTGCTATCTACCCAGAACCCTGGTAGAACCACAGGGTCAGCAGTTTGAAACCAGTGACTGGCATTCTGAAGACAGAGGAGGCTTTCTGCCCCTGTAAGCTGACACAGTTTTGGAGACCCCTGTCCTATAAGGTCATTCTGAGTCAAACTAGACTTGATGTCAAAGATAATATTCTTAGTAGCACATGCATAATGCTGCTGAGAGGATGTTATGAAGCTAAAATTAAATTTAAATAATTGACTGGAATGTATACGATGAAAACATCTTCACAGAGACAAATCCTGTGCACATAAAGGGGAATAAAAGGCATTACTGGAACATAGGCTGTAGTCTGAGGTGTGCAGACATTGCCCGAGGAAAGTTTGGCAAGGGCAAGAAGACAACGGGGAGCTGAACAGCACTGTATTTAAGATTGAGTAAGAAGGGAGTTAATATCTGGGCTATTTCCCACAAAATTACTAAATGATCCCTTTGGTTTCTCTTTTAGTAGTATGAGTAAATTGACCATTACTCTTTTTTTCTCCCTCTCCCTATCACCCTGTTTCTCATCTTTTTGCCTCATCCACCACAGAAACATATAATTGGTGTCATTGCGATACTTGGAGAAATTTTGGAGGATGCAAAAAAATAAAATAAAACAACATTAGCTCACATTAACAATTTACTTATTGTAATAAATAAAGCACACATAAACAAAAATTATAAAACATATACAATTGTTTTTTCATACAGCAAGATGAGCCAATTTTGCAAATATCTTTTTTGACAATAAACAACAAAGCAAAAAAATTAGTACCACACAGCTAAAATCTGAAACTCTTATTTTCTGTGTTAAGTACTTACGTAAACCTTGGCAAGTGATATACTGCATATGGAAAGCCAACTTTTTAAATTGCATCTTGGCATCACCTAAAAAATGCAAAAAAATAAGAATACTTGAGATTCATTAGTCTTTATTGCTTCAGTTAGTGTACAAAAATCTAGATTCATAAAAATAGTGACTTGGATTTCAAAAATAAGAAGTAATTACATAATTCCCTATATCTAACTCGACCCCAAACATCAGAAAGAGTTATGTCTGGGTTATGGCATTTTCCAGTTTAGGGCATTCACCTATGGAAAATTGTATTATAAATAACTTTCTTTAAAAATTTTTCTGAAAAAGTTCAAGAAAAAAATGTCTGCCATCAGGTAACTTCTGTTTTATAACCACAGAGTTGAAATGACCTTGTCTGTTCCTGAGACAGTATATATTTACAGAAACAGATTCATGTTTCTTCATTGGAAGAATTGGTGGTGTCAGACCACTGACCATATGAGTATCAGTAGAATAGTATTCCCAATACAAAAATAAGAGCTTGGTCTTACCTGAGAAAAGTAAAACTTTTCAAATAATGTTGACAAGTAATCAACTACATTGAGTATAGTTAAACATTTTAAAGTTCTAATGTTATTACCACCTTTACAGGCACAAGCTGAGTTATGATAAATCGGGTTCTCTAACATAAAATAACAAAATGT
>PVJH01029032.1:0-26563 GCA_004026705.1 Nesogale talazaci | reverse complement strand
CTGTTGAACAGAAGGGCACCAGGTCTGTAGTACATTTGACGTTCTAGAGCTCTTTGTGGCCCCGGGCTGCAGCCAGCCTCTGACAGAGACCCCATCTCTGCTTCGCCCTTTCCTCCCCCTCTACCCTGCTTCTCCTGGGACCCCTCCTTCCGTCGCTCTCAGGAGAGGATTCCTGGGGCTCTGGGGCTCTGCTTCGAGGCACCTGGTTAGAGATAGCCTATTTCCTCCCTCCCCCCTTCAAGGAGGTGATGTACACAACCTGGCTTCCTCAGACGCTTCTGGCTCAGGAAGAACCCCAATCCACAGACGATGTACATTTTATCTGCCAAATTTACAGTAGAGGGAGGACGGGCAAGGAGAGGGGGCGAGTGAGAGGTGAGGGGAAGGTGCAGCCAGCAACTCTGAAGCCAACAGAAACAGGCACCATGGCTTGGAGGAGGCATGGATGACCTCGTGCTGAGTCTATCGGAGTCCAGGGGAGCGTTTGGGAAGAGAGGCCTCCCATTTATTAAGCGTGTGTAGTTCACCCAGCTGCAACCCTCGCTCCTGCCTCCCTGGCTCCAGGCCTATTTGAAGTCTATGGGCAGCCTCTGTCTACTAGACCGACAGCATTTGTAAGCAACTCTCTCTCCAGCCCAGTTAATAATTCAGGAGCCGGTGCCTGCAGCCAACCTATCATTCCAACCCCGCTGCCACCCCGAACGCCGAGCTAGTGGACAGGAAAGGAAAAATCACTGCGATGGCTTGAAAAATGGCTCTCGCTTCAAGTGCTTGCCGGTCCCTGGCTGAGGGTGGGGGCACGCCAGGCACAGACGGATCTGCAGGGCAGACACGGAGAGGAGGCTGGAACAGTCAGTCCCGGGGGCACCAGCAGGCACGCGGAGCCTTAGTTAACTTTTGCATCGGGAGCCACGTTTGTTTTTGAGCAGCGCGCGGCCATGGCCACGGTGCGGCCCGGAGACCAGCGGCTTCTCACCTGCGAGCTCCGCCGCTTGTCCTTCACTGACTCGCTCCCGCGTTCCTCTGGCCTTCTTGGAAGCTGGGGACACGGAGGGCTCACGGATGGATGGAGCGTGCGACCTCCCTTCATGGGCAGACATGTGCCCTCTTACCCAGGCAGGCAGTCAGGAAAACAGCCTGCTGGGAGCTATGCCCACGGACATGGGCTGCTGCTTGCGTGTGTTGGCAGCCCTGGGCCTGCAAAACAGGGGAAGTGGGGGGCAGGATGTGTGTGGGGGAGGCCCCGGGTAAGATCATGGACCCGGTCGCCTGAGTTCAAGTCCCAGCTCTGCAACTTACTAGCTTTGGTAAGTCAGCACCTTTGGGTCCCGGGTCCCCATCTGTGTGGCCTGACGATCTTACTGGCAGACTGGTGCAAGTGACCTCATCTTGTGGTAAGAACGATGCCACGGCTCTGACCATACAAAATGCCGGCCGCTTGGCAGCCGCCTTGGAAAACAAAGCTGGGAATTGTTTCTCTGCGGGGGAGTCAATTCTGACCCCAAAACCCCCCCTAGGGCAGGGTAGAAGGGGCCCTGTGCATTTCTGAGGCTGTAAATCTTTCTGGGAGCAGAAAGTCCCATCTGTCTGCTGTGCAGCAGCTGGAGGTTTGGAACTGCTGACCTTGCAAGGAGCAAGTCCGATTTGTCACGATGACATCACCAGGGTTCACTGAGTTTCACTCCAGACCCCAGCATCCTTTGCCAGAAAACTGATGGGCGGAGTCCTGCTGACTTGAGACACCCACCGCCAACATAAACTGGGCTAAGTGAAGGGAATCAGCTCTATGATGTCACTCGATGATGTCATAGAAGAAGCAGAGCTGTCGCGCCAGGAACATCTGTCCTCAGTGGTGCCTGCGGGATGGGGGCTGAGGGGGATTGTGACTCCCAAGGGGCACAGGGAGTTGGTTGGTTCCTGGGGGGACAGAGGAAATGATTGAGTATTCGGATTGTGGTGGTGTGCCCACGACTCTGTTTGCCCCCCACCCACAGTACTACTGTACAGTCACCAAGGTGGATTTCACTTCCGGAGATTTGATTTCAATTAAAAAAGATACTCGAACTAAAAGTAGTAAATTAAAAAGGAGAGTGACGGAGCCGATGTTTGTAAAATGCTTTAGAGCAATGGCCAGCACCTAACCCGAACACTTCAAACTCACTGCCATGGCCTCCATGCTGACTCACAGTGACCCCCGTGGCTTCCCGAGACCTGGACCGTTCTGGGAGTAGAAAGTCCAGTCTTTCTCCTGAGAACCTGCTGCTGGTTTTGAACTGCCGATCCTGCCGGGTTTCCAGTCAATTGTGTGACCTCTCCACCACCATGGCTTCCCTATAAGTCCAGCCCACAGTAAGCATTTCATACATTTGATTCATGGTCCAGGGCTGCTGTGACCGGAAGATTTGGAAGTGACAGTTCTGTGCCCAAACTCTTGCTGGTCCCGCTTGGGCAAACCTGTCTTCTCACTTAGCATCCTGTCTCTGCCCTGCAGGGAATATTCCAGAGGCTATTGCCCCACTGGGTGTCCTCTGTCTTTCACCCTGCACCCTCCCTCAGAGTCTGTGTTTACAGCATTTATTGATGGTTTTAGCAAGGTGGGGGGTTAAGGTGGGGGGGAGCCCTCTGTCTCTCCTGGACAGTGAGGGTAAGGTTCTGAACAGCTCAGGTGACCTTGTTTGGAGGAAAGATGGGGAGAGAATATACTCAAAAGGGGTGCTCACACCCGAGAAGTGACTTCCCAATCCACAGATGTGATGCCTTCACTGAGAACCAGTCACCCACCCAAAATCATGTAACATATATGTTATCTGAACCTGTGAATGTGAGGTTGCACTGGGAAAGAGGTCTGGTCTCTCAGCAGATGACTATGGATTCATATTTTTTTTGGGGGGGCAGGGTGATGAACCTGTTTATAGACATTATTTATTCGATATCTTTCTGTTCTTGTGAGCCAGCAAAGCAGATACCATTGTGCGCATGTTACAGATGAGGTGAGCAGAGGGCAGGAAAAATACAATCTAGTCCTATTTGGCCAGAGCTTCAAGTACTCGTTATGTTCCTCTTCTCCCAAAGCATTCTCTACACGAAATAGCAGCTATGGTCCCCATTTTCTAGAAAGGGAAAGCGAGGCTCCAAATGTTGCCCCATAGCTCTGGCGTACAAGTAGCAGAGACAGAAACTTAAGCCTCATGGGTCCTTCTTCCCAGGTTCTTTCTAATGGGCTGGTGGTTTGCTGACGATATGCCTACCATGGGAGCACATGCGCACACACACACATGCACACCTACACTCACACACGCACCACACAGGGCTTCTTCCCACACCTTTTATTGCCTTTGATGACTTTCCCTTCTGGAACTTAGTAGGCGTCTTCCTGTCTCTCTCCTCTGCCCCTTGGCAGACACGCTCTCCCAGGGTCTGTGTGATCAGCCGAGGAAGGGGCACTGTCCTCCTAAGGAGGGAGAACCGCTTCTCCACTAGGTGAGTGGACAGTCACTCAGCGGGCTGGAGTACTCCCATCTCAGCCATTCTCGGCTGGCTGGCATCCATCACCAGCGAGCATTCATCATGACCGACACAGGGCTCACAATGTCAATAGGGCTGGATTTATCCTCTTCAAAGTTGCTGCTCACGATGCTGTCCACGAGCAGTCTCTCGCAGTGGTGTTTCTTTCCTCGAGTGGGCGTGATCTTCCCCTGTGAGAGTCACGGCAGGCTATGCTCCTGCGAGATGGTGCTCTTTGAGGGAGATGCTCCCCAGGCACTTTGGAACCGTGCGCGGTGTGCCTCTGGCTGTTCCCACCTTGGACAGGATGATGCTACAGAACTTGGCAGGAACAGTTCCTTATGGACTTGGTTCACTGTGGATGGTGGGTTGGGACAGCCTATGGTGGTACTTGTTTCGCCTGAGCTTATCCAAGAAGGTTGATCTTTACGCTCGTTTGCCTTGTGGGAAGATCTAACTTCATGCGGTCTCATGCTATCCGTGGTTCTTACATAGTTGGTAGCTGTCACCGATGATAACAATGCCATCGCTGATGGTGCCGGGCGTGGACAAGCTCACTAGGATGGCTCTCAGGAGGGGTGGGGTCCCCATGGATGGGTCTTGCTGTGGATGGTTCATAACTGAGGTTCACGATGCCGACGTTATCACCGCTAGTGATTTTGTTGTATGTAGTCCCATTGTCGATGGATCTTGAGACAGATCTTACTAACGGGGGTTCTCAAATCACACAGTCTCATGATTGATGGCTGATTCTCGCTCTGCAGGTTGCTCATCACCAACAGTCCTTGCTACGCGTGCCCTGCCTGCTGCTACAGATGGCGCTACCCATTGTGCATCTTTGACACAATTGCTGTGGATGTTCTAAAGGCCTTTCCACTTGGCTGGGTCATACCATTCTGGGGGAGGTCTCCTCACCAAAGGCCTGCAGCAACTTGCCCTTCACGACCTAGCTGCTGTTTGGCATGTTATCTGGGGTCTTGGCATCCTGCAGGCTGGTGTTGCTGTTGTTCGGCTCATTTTGGGCAGTGTTGTCCGTGCTGATGGTCTGGTAGCTGCTGGCCTGGCTGGAGGATGGGCTGGTCATGCGACTCACCAGCCCGCTGCTCACCTGGTAGGTGGGAGCATTGCTGCCTTGGCTGAAGGAGCTGTTTAGACTGCTGGCCCTGCTGGTGGTGCCGGTTCCTGGCAGACTGGCCTTACTTTGCCCCTCCAGTCTGCTTGCTCTTTGTTTGGCGGGCCTGCCGGCTCTTTAACTGGAGGGGAGAGTAGGCAGGACACAGATGGTGGGTCGGGGTGGTGCTTACCTGGTTGTTTAGACTTCTGCTCAACCACAGGATCGGGCTGCTGCTCTGCAGGCTGACCTCGCTGTTCTCTTGGTCCCCCACGTACCCGCTGCTCACCAGGCTGATGTTACTGTGTTTCTCCGGGCTGGGGAGCCTCATGCTCACCACATCGCTCTCATGGCTCCAGTTGCCCTCCACGGCATTGCTGGCACTCTTCGGGACCTCCTGAGCTGCCTCTGTGTCCTGGCATGACCACACACAGGACCGGAGCTCTAGGCGGAGTGACCGTAGGCTTGAGCCTTGCCTTTCTGCATCAACAGCCGAGGACTCCTCCTTCCCCTCTGGGAGGAAAATGGACGACAATGGAATTTGTTTATCCAGAAGGAAGCGGGCTTATGGAGGCCACTGCAGGTTGGGTGGTGGCTTGTCTGGGGAGAGGTGGCTCAATTTATAAAGGTCTCCTCTCATCACTGAGTGTTCTGATTGGCTAGCCCAGTTCCCATGGTGATGGGTCTATGAGGCAGTGCCTGGGTGTGAGAAGAACAATGCTGTCCCTACACCAGGCACAGCCATGGCCTGGGACCGGCAGGAAAGGCTTGATCAGAGGAGGGGCTTTTACCAGAAGGGGTGAGCGCCTTGCTTCTGGACACTTTCTGAGTGGCCTATGGCCTCTGCCTTCCCAGATGAGCCCTTTTGAAAGGCCACTCTGGGCTCTGAGCCTCACTTTTTCAACTCGGAATGGGGACTAGAACTGTGGGGACTTGAAAGAGGAAGAATTTAATCTACATTCCCTCTCAGATCCCCAAGGCCCTGCCTGCTCTGGCTCCTCCTCCTCCCACAGAGTCCCTTTTTACAACACCCACCCAGGACCCACTGGCCACATTTTGCATTTTCTATGTTGCAGGGCCTCCTCATTGGCTGTTCCCTTTGCCTGAAATGCTTCAACTATCAGCTTGATTTTCCCAGAACACCCTCAACATCACTTCCTAATGTCGGCCTTGTGCAGCATGAATTACCACTTGCAATGGTCTTCCTTTTAGGAAATAGCTTTTTTCTATTGCCAGCTCCCACCACCCTAGGCATGCCCACTGTGTGAAGCAGAGAGGTAGTGTCTTTGCCTTGGGTCGGCCTATAAGACCCAGTATAGGTCTGAGTGCACAGTTAGTGCTTGTTACATCATTGGATGAACGAATGACATTTCTTGGGCTCCAGCTATCTGAGACCCTTTTCAGCAATCAATTTTCAACTTTTTGTCCGGGAAAGTTGACAGGGCAAACTGGTTTTCCACTCCACAATCCACGGTGTTACTTTCTGATGTTGATTGCCATTCCCCCAGCAACTCTCCTCCCACTTTCTCCCCAAGCTCCCTGATTCCAGGCATCCATCATCGCTCCCATCCCTGTCTTTAAAAAGAACGAAAATGAAACCAAAATCACCTGTGTGGGTCTTCTAGGCCAGTGGTGGTTTCCCTCGCTGTACATTGGAATCACTTGGGACGTCCAGGTCTTATCCCTAAAGATGCTGAGTGACTTGGTCTGGGGCGAGGCTTTGGCATTCAGAGTTTCAAGAGCTCCCTAGATGATTCCAACTTAGAATCAGAGTTGAGAGTTGCTGTAGTAAGGGAGTGGGGGGTGAGGGTGGGTGGATTTAGCCTGTGTGTGCTTTCAAATCTTATTGTCCTTTTGATGAAAATGTGCACATCTGAACCCATTCCCATCCTATCACCTCTGTATTGCATGCTGGAATGTGGATTACCTTCTACAAAAAAAAAATGTCCACCTTCTCATGATTTCCCTTCTAGTTGCTTCACTTTCAGGAATCTCATTGCCCCCAAGCTTCTTATCTGTGCTTTATAATAATAGTGGCTGATCCTTTGGTTTGCAGACAGATAGCATGTATGTTCAACACAAACTCAAGGCTGACAATCTTAACTCTTTGGGTTAAAACTGTTGGTTAGTTGAAAGGTGACTGCAGGGGTTAGTTTCAACTCAAGATCCGAAGGTAAGTGGGACCATCATCTCCGGACCCCTTTAAGAATTCGAAGCTGTATTCCATGTCTTGCTCCCCGATTTTATCAGCCTATAGCTACAGTGCACCTCTCAGAATGGTTAGTAGTGGTAGCCTGACACCATCTAGTTCTACTGGTCTCAAGTTGAAGGAGGAAATCATTCACATGGACTATTAGTCCGTCAGTCCAATTTCTTCAAATTCCCTTCTTTCTCTTTGGCTTTAGTGGATTGCGACCAAGAGCTGTCTATCAGATATCTCCTCATTAGTTTTCCACATCCGAAATGTGACTCACCGTGCTGGGAGGCAGAAATGAACTCCAAGAGCTATGCTATCAGCACCTGTTTTATTTATTTTTTTAGCGGTGTGTGGTGTGTTGCTCTGGTGAAGAAGAATTGCTAGATGACACCACCAGCTGCCACAGTTTTCTGTGGTGGCTTGTGTCTTGCTGGAAGCCAGATCAGATCACTGGTATTTCAAACATCAGCAATGTCACTCACAGCCTATAGGTCTCTGTGGAGCTTCCGGACTAGAAAGAAAGGTCTGACAAGCTACATAAAATATTAGTCAGTGAAGTCCCTGCGCATGGCTATAGAATAGTGGTTGAAGACATGCTCTCTAGGTGGTACAGAATGACCACACCCATGGACTCAATGGGTAGCTTTAGACACTGTCAGTGCTAATTAACTGCTGACATTCCTAGAGACGGCACAAGGCTGGGCACATGTCCTTATGCTGGGCGTCGTGTGGTCATCAGCTGGAGTCAATTTGGTGGCAACTAATTACTGTAAATAAAGACATCTAAAGTAACTTAGTAGTAGACACCTAATGATTATTTATTGAATAAATCAAGGAATCCTTTGACCATTAAAGAGTTTGTGGAAACGTTAAGGACAGCAAGAATTCACTGGAATTGTCTGCACAATTTGTGATGAGCTATATATGAAGGTGCTTCAAAAAGTTTGTAGAAAATGGAAATAAAAGATAAGAAAAATTTCTATGAGGGTTTTGAAGTGTTCTTGTATATACCATTTCCCTTTTATGAAGGAGTCCTTGCTTTTACCCAATGCTGGAAGCTGTCTGTGATACCCCCAAGATCTAAAAACATAAAGAATCAATGTAACTTTTGCCTTAGCTAGACCCTCCCAGGTCTGCGGAAGATGGACTTGCTCTGGGTTGCCAGGGTGGGAAGGGAAGGAGGGCAATCCTTGGAAAGAGAACTTCTCAACTTCTTGAGAGTCTTTAAAACTGCCAGTGCTAACTATCACTGTATTATGAATCCCTGTCCCACAGCCTGGGCAATGCGATTCCCTCTGGAAAGAGGCATAGCTTTTGCTTGAGAAATTCTGATCCTCTGGGGGTAAAGGAGGGGCATTTGACAGGTATCTGACTTCTGGTCCCCACAACCCTCCAAGGCAGGGGAGGAGATGGCTTAGTGACTTAGTGGTTTAGTGCTTAGTGGTGATGCTCAGAGGAGCAGCATGGTGAGATCCAATGGTTGTGTTTCCACAGGGACAGGGTGCTCAATGCATTCATCACGATTTACTAATCGATTACAAATGTAGTGTGGGTACATTGCATGGCATTAAAAAATGCACGTAAGCTTATCATCTCTCCCGTCACTTGACTGGTATACAGCACAGCCAACCAGATGCAATCTTAGATGTCAAAAACATGAGTAAACAACTGTGCTAAGTGCAGCAAAACTGACAAGCTAAATTATCACCAATTTGTAGACTTTGTTCTTTTTCCTCTTAAATGTAAGAAAGGGTATTAAAATGAGTGCAGGAGCTGCATCAAGGAAGAAGACAAAATGCATCACTTTCATACAGAATGAAAGTCATCATGCAGCTAAAGTCCAGAGTTCATGAACAGTTCTGGAACTTACTTTCAGACGGAAAGTACCTAAGCATGAGAAAATGTGCTATCTCCTTGACTACATTATTCAGCTCTACTTATTTGTGAATCAGCCTTTTCCCACATAAAGATCATGAAGTCCAAGTGCCATTCCACCATGACTGATGGTTATTTGTAAGTTTGCTTGAGGCTGACTGTCAGCAGGGACTATGCATCCCTGCCTCATTTAATTCAGTCCTCCTCATCAGAGTCAACTCAGGTCATAGCACAAAATGTACATAACTAATCCTCTTGTGTTGTACTATATGGACTCACAGTTGTGAAAGACACATAGGCATATGTTGTACATATAAAGAATTCTCAAATAAAGATAAATATATGTCTTGCATTTTTATAGTTGGTAGATCATTTTGACTTGATCACTTTATAAGTAGCTTGCATGCTGAAATAGTGTGAGCAGTCCCTTTAGTAAACCGATAGACAGAGGCAAGGGTTTGGTCTCTGGTATGCGGTCTAGGATTTCAGACTGGTTGTGAGTCTCCTCACAGGGTCAATGCCTCAGTTCTGGAAAGAAGTGGTGATCTATTGGGCCTGAAAAGAGCCCTGGTGGTGTAGTGGGTTACACGTGGGGCTGTTAACTTCAAGGTCAGCAGTTTGTACCCACCTGCCACTCCGTGGAAAAATAAATGATGCTTTCTTCTTCTGTAAGGATTTGTAGTCTTGGAAAACCATCAGAGCAGTTCTACTCTGAACTATGGTGCCCTGATGATTTGGAATTTTCTTGGTGACCGCTTTTTGAGGGATAGGCACTTAGGACCCTCTACAACCTCTTCCAGCTGCCTCAAACATACCACACGTGCCTGAGAAATGGAGTAGGATAAATGGCAGAGACCAGGCTGTAATCAGAACACCCTCCCTTGTTGCAGCTCTAAATTCTATATTCCCAGGCCCCAGGGGCAGCCAGCTCAGCACATCCTTAGCATTTCTCATGGCCCCCCTGGGAGTGCTGGCGGAGACAGCTCAGGAGGTTCCTGTTCTTTCATCCCAGCCTTCTCATTCTGTCTCTCACAGGGGACACCACATGAGCGGGGCCCTCATCTTGTCTTTAACCAGCTCACCAGGTGTTGTGTCCTGGTATGGTCTAGGAATGCAGGCTCTCAGGGTTCCAACGGAGCAGTCCTCCTGAGTCCACTCTCCTATGACTGCATGGTGTTCTGGGAGAAAGGCAGGAAGATGGTTCTCACCACAGGACTCCTGTCTCATCCTGGAGACCATGTGTCTGGGTGTCTTTGCTGTTTCCAGACATGACTGCTGTTTGGTCTCCTAGAGACCCTTTCTTACTCTGAAGAATGCTCCAGCTTTTCTCTCCAGATCCCAACCCTCTCCAGAGGTGAGTGATTCTCTCCAGCAGAGGACAGAGATGTCTGAGGTCCCCGGCTCCAGACCTAGCTTGGCTGAGTCTTCATCCAGGCTCACACAGGGGAGGTGGCTTCATCACATTCTGTCCATGTGTCCTGGACTCTGGGACCTACACTCAGCTGCTGTGACAGAGATGCTGCTGCTTGTCTACTGGACTCTCTCTCCCCTCTTCTGTACCGAGATCAACCCAGCACATTTGCACCCCTGACACACAGGCAAGGTCTGGACAGCAAAACTTTCTCTGGACACTTCTGCCTGTTCTTTCTTTGGTGTGTGTGGTGAACCTGGATGGCATGCTGAGTCCCACATGGTGGGGACCTGGGTCCGCCTGCCCCTCATCACCCGCTTTGTGAGGTCAGTGAGCAGCCTACTGGGACTGAGGTGCTTGGATCTGATGGATGGTTTGTTATCTCAGAGGAGCTCTGGTAGTGCAGTGGTGAAAGAACTTGGCTACTGCTCAAAAGGTCATGGGGTTGAACCTGTCAGCTACCCCGCAGGAAAAAGAGGGGGCCCTCAGCCTCAGTACAATTTACAATGCCAGATATCCTAAGGAACCCTTCTACTTTATCCTAGAGAATTGTCAGGACTCCAAACCCATTCCTAGCAGTGGCCTCTGGTGTTACCACTGCGGGGCCTATGTTACACTGACTGATATACCACGTGGAGGAACCCTGGTGGCGTACTGTGTTAAGCATCAGGCTGCTAACCACCAAGGTCAATGTGGCAGTCATGTGTTTATGTGAATTTTAGTATTGAAATGTAGGGGTGGAGTCTAGCCTGTTAATCTGGAGATAGCCGTTGAGTAGCCAGTGAGACCTCTATGTGGGCATGGTTTTCTCCTGATACATCTGGGAAATCTCACGGTATTTCCCTCGTGAAGATGAGAAGCTATCTTCCCCAGTGGTTGGGAGTTAGTCTCAGAGACGATGAATCACAGACAAGACAAGATGGCAGTGTCCGAAAAGCTGGAGGAGCCGGCGGAGAGACCACATGGCTTTGACCTGATGGAACCAGACCTCTGAAGCTGGGGCGGCCAGATGGAGACCTCTGCCAGCGATGAATTGCTTCTGCTGTTGATGGACCCTGAGCCCTGGAAGTGAGGAGCCAGGGGGAGACCCATGTCAACACCGGGATTCTGCACCCACTGACCTGTGACTTCATGAGTCAGAAGGAGACTTGATAGACTGATTTCGGGCATATGGGTTAATATTGGACTTTTGACTTTGAACTGGACTAGGCTCAATGTCCTGTTTCTCTTGTATGTAAGTCTTTTCCTTTTATCTGTATGTGTGTCTGTGGAATTTGTTTCTCTAGTCTACCCTGACTAACACAGTCTGAATTATCTGAAGCCACCAGCTGCCTCTTGGGGAAAGATGAGGTTTTCTGCTTCCGTAAAGATTCACAGTCTTGGACACCCGCAGGGATAGTGCCTCTCTCTCCTGTGGGCTCGCTGGGAGTTGGCATTGACTGGGCAGTGAGTTTGGATGTTGGATGTCTGAATGTTGTCAAGACGTGTCACCGGCTTTCGTTTTATCTCTGCAGGCTTTGGTCCCTGGGTGCTGGCCTGCCTTCCCCCTGGATGCACACACCATTAACCTGAGAATGTGGGCATTGAAGTCCCTGGTAGGGAGTATGTGAGTTTGGGGGAGTACAGAAACCAATCTAGGGACACTCATATATGTACAGGGAAGAGTTTGATATCAAAGAGTCATTGTGTATTAAGTAAACATCCCATCCCAGTCCAGATCAAGTCCATGAGTCGGATATTAGCCTATCTGTCTGATGCCAGTCTATAAATTCCTCTTCAGATCAGGAATCACATGCAATGATGCTGAATGCAGGAAGATCACAGGCCTGTGGGTGGGAAGTCTTATGAATCTGGGGGTGGTGGAAGCATCTACAGGGCTCTGGCTGCTATCAAAGTGACTCCAGGTAACTTGTCAGGAGAGTGTGTGTCCTGCCTCCAGGGAGGAAGAGAGGAAGTGCCCAGACTCCTTAAGAGGCGCCCATGCCCACACAGAGGTCTCATTGGTATGACCTGATTGACAGGCTAGACTCCACCCCTTCACTCAAGTTGACAGGGGATTAAGTCACTGCCCCAGAAAGGTTGTGCTTTTTTATGGGGATGGGAAAGTTTATGACCAGAGAGAATTTCACCCACTTTGAAAATGGTCACTCAGCCCCAGGTCTCCTACTATAAAAATGATACCTACTATTCTAGCAGAAATCCCTTGCTAACTTAGACATCAGTTCTCAGTGTGAGACACCATAAGCATTCACAACATTCTAATGTGTTCTATTTGTTTTCTTTCATTCATTTACTCAACAAATATTTCCTCTTTCCTTCTACAAATATTTTTAAACAACTGTTCTATGCCAGGCAGCATGCCCTCCAGAGCTTATATGAGTGGAAGGAACAGGTATAAAACAAATACTGTCTGTTTTTTAAAAACAGAAACAATATATATATATATGTTTTTTCCCAACTGCTCAACTCTCTTATGCATTAGTTTCCTATGAGGGCTGTATGTATACGTGTGCCTGTATTATGTACAGGAGTATGTTATTTATATGGGACCATTATATGTGTGTGCATTATTTGAATGGGCATATGTGCAAAAAGATGGCACATGTTGGGGGATACTAGATGATGAGAGAATAATCAGGCAAAGTAAGAAGGTGGGAAATGATGGTGATGCATGTGTGTGGGCACGTATGCTGACATGCATGTCTGTGTGCATATTAGGGCATTGTTCCTGGCACAGAGTGATCAGGTGGGGGTGGAGGAATGATAGTGGGATCTACAGTATGTGTGTGTGTGTGTGTGTGTGTGTGTGACTGGGCACCTTGAGGGCCATGATAAGGGCTTTTGAGTTCATTACAAATGATGTGGGAATCCATTGGAGAAGTTCCAACAGAGAGAGACATGGGTATGCTTGCCTTTGAGCAGGTTGGCAGGCGAAGAAGTCTGATGGGGGACAGGTGGACCAGGCAGGTAACTGGTGCAAGAACAAGGATCTGGCAGGAGATGGGATGTAGCAGCAGAAATGGGAAGCCATGGTTGCATTCTGGATCTATTTTGAAGTGAGAACTTCAGGATCTTCAGAAGGACTGGGTGTGGGGTGAGAGAAAGAGATAGAGGGGCTGAGAGTCAGCTGAAGGGTTCAAGAGCCTCAGATTCAGAGGCCAGATGGCCTTCTAGATAGAGCAAGGTCTTTTTATGGGGGCAGTGGACTTTTGTATACACCTCTGCCTCACCTATTCATGTGCAGTAGGCATACCCCACCGAGCGAGAGGATGGACAGAGTCCACTGACTAAAACCTTCCTCTTGGGTTCAAGCCTCATCCTCTCTGCTTCCTTCCTATGTGAATGCTGGGCCATGGTTGATGTGACCACAGAGGTATGAGGAGGAGATGCTCCAGAAACAGTGTTGGGGACAAATAAGCTAGACATTCCCCAGAGGGGCAGCCATGGGGAAGGGAGGGAGGAAAGAAGTGCCCAGAGGAACATAAGGCTGGTGGGAGTGAGGATGGAGAGCTCCCAGAGATAGCTCAAGGCTTCACAATCATCACTGCCTATCTCCTCTGTCTTGGACTTCTGGCCACAGATGGACATGCTAGGCTTTAAATCCAGTCTCCACTACGTGAGGATACTGCATGGCCAACATAACCTCGGGGCCCCTCTACTCTGAACATCAGGAATGGAGTGAGTCCCACAATGGCATGTCCCCAAGAGAGGACTGTCAGGGTTTAATGGAAACACCCTGGGCAGAGTCTGCCACTGCTGGGTAGCCTGACCTTCACTCAATTCTTCCGCTTTAAAGCAGAATGTGTAAAAATATATGTATTTATGTATTGTGAAAAGCGATGCATGAGTCCTCAATAAAATGATTAAAAACTCTGTTTGAACTGTGGAACCCTCTTGCTCTCTGCTTCACCCCCTAGCTTGTCCACAGGCGAACATCCCTGACCACGGATGAATGCCTTTTGCAAGTCCTGGTTGGTCCCACCCTCACACTCCAGTCTGAACGAGAGATGGACTCGTGCATTTTGGGTATTCCCCCAGCACCTGCTATGTGCTGCACTGTGCTGTGTGGCAAGTGCATCACACTAAGAGGTAGAGCCCAGTGCATGCTGGGACAGCACATGCCAAGGACTGAAACATAGAACATGTGACTCCCCACCCAGGGGTTCCCCCATGGGTCATGCTGAAGCCTAGAGAGGGTGCTTCTGGAGCGCCTGCTGCCCCACATACAGGTGTGTGTGACCCCCACCCCCCGACACACACATCATAATAGTCTAAGGGAAACCCCAACCCCACCACTATCCAGGTCATTCTTATTCATAGTGGTGTGATAGGACAGAGTAGAACTGCCCTGTCAGGCTGTAATATATATTTTAAAAAATTTAAAATAATTTTGTTGGGGACTCATACAACTCATATCACAATCCATCCATCCATCCATTGTATCAAGCACACGTGTATATTTGTTGTCCTCATCATTCTCAATACATTTGTTTTCTACTTGAGCCCTTGGTATCAGCTCCTCATTTTGTCCTCCTCCCGCTCATCCTCTTCCCTCACAAATCCTCAATATCTTATACATTATTATTATTTTGTCATGTCTTACACAGTCCGACGTCTCCCTTTACCCACTTTTCTGTTGTCCATCCCCCAGAGAGGAGGTTATATGTAGATCCTTGTAATTGGTTCTCCCTTTTCTCCCCCACCTTTCATCTCACTGTTGGTCCTGAGGAGATCATCTGTCCTGGATTCCCTGTGTTTCCAGTTCCCATCTGTACCAGTGTACATCTCCTGATCTAGCCGGACTTGTCAGGTAGAATTGGGGTCATGATAGTGGGTGGGGGGGAGGAAGTATTGCAGAACTAGAGAAAAGTTGTATGTTTCATCAGGGCTACACTGCACCCTGACTGGCTCATCTCCTCCCCGTGACCCTTTTATAAGGGGATGTCCATTTGAGGCTGTAAATCTTTGACCGATGCAGAAACTCTTTTACTGAATCAGACGGCCCCACCTTTCTCCAGTGGAAGAGTTGTTGGGCTTTAACTGATGACCGTTTGCTTTACAGCAGGTGCCCTAAACACGGCAACACCAGCACCAATAGCCATATAAGGTGTCCATGAATGGCATTCTCACTTTATGGGATGAATGAGCAGCAGAAAGGTTTGGCAATTTGCCAGAGCTCAGACAATTCTGATCGTTCTGAAGCCCATGTCCCTAACTATATAGAACTGGGTGAAAAGGCAGGACTTGCTCTGTGTGTGTGTGTGTGTGTGTGTGTGTGTGGTGACAAATTTTTGTGAGCTGGCAGCAGTGGGCACTTTTCGACTCAGAGTTGTGTGGCATCAAAGTGCAACAAGGTGAGTCAGGGGTGAACCTGGGAGGACCTCCCGGGAGCTGGGTAAAGAGAGCTGGCTCAGTCATGGCCTAGGGAGATTTTTTTTTTTGTCTAAAGAGAAGGGCAGTTCTCTGGGATTGACATATGATTTTCCCCTCTCCCCTGACTTTTATTATTTACGGCATGCAAGTATATGTGCTTATTCTTACCATTCAGTTCAAGAAATAGCACATTACTGATGTCCCCCAAGTCCCTTTCTGCATCTCCCCTTTAGTCTCTAATCTGATTTCCATGCACATCTGTATACTTGGATGGAGGATGAGAGAATGTGTCCCTAAACCAGCCTGGGCCTCTGTCTGCCGTTAATCTTCATATAAGCGATGGTGTTTACTCTCCTTCTGCAACTTCCTTTTATAGTCAGCATTCTCTTTGTAGCCTATAAGTACAGTTTAACCTGGGCAAATTTTTCACACACTCTCAGTCTCAGGATTTTCCCCTGTAAAGTGGGACTGTTAAATATTAGTTATCAACACTGTAGCGGGTGGATGTATGGAAGTTATGGAAACGTCTTAGACATAACCAAGCACCCTGAGGGAATGTGTCATTGGGCCTGGGGTCTCAGGACAATAGTTTCACTGGACACCAAGGCCCACATACATGAAAGTTTATAAAGACAATGTTGGCCACCAGACTCTGTTTCTCTCAAGGTCTTTATTGGCATGTAATTTACATACCACATATCTCACCTATCATAGAATCCAATAGTTCGATCACATCAAGACAAGTTATACGATCACTCCAAAGATCAGTTTCAGAACATTCACTTCATTCTTGCCCTCATCATTAGCTCCCCTTATCTCCCCACCTTCCTCTGCCACATGAATCCAGTGACTATCTCTATAGATCGACCTATCCTGGGTTTCATAGGAAAACATTCAAAAACACCCCACAAAAAATAAAGCTAACAACCATAAAATGAAACAAATTAAAAAACTGAATCAAAAAGAAAGCAAAAAATATTTTTCAAAATGAGAAGACATTTAAATAGATCATAAGAGAGATCAAATAATGGAGGGCTAAATTTTAACCTAATGGCATCTGTAGCAATCCACTTTACTTTGCATTCCACACC
This sequence comes from Nesogale talazaci, assembly GCA_004026705.1. Classification (NCBI taxonomy): domain Eukaryota; kingdom Metazoa; phylum Chordata; class Mammalia; order Afrosoricida; family Tenrecidae; genus Nesogale; species Nesogale talazaci. The sequence continues at coordinate 10,001 of PVJH01029032.1, read as the reverse complement.
ACAGCCAGGCTATGCACATCCCTGGTGGAGACCTTCCTTTGGTTGAATGGTGGCTGTGAGCAGTCACTTAAGATGTAAAAATATCTATCTCTTCCCCTCGGAGGAAAGTAGCATGATGAAAATCAAAAGACTACCAAGAGTTAGTAACTCCTAAGAGTTACAGGTTCAAGGATGAGGAGAGAGTCTGTTCGAGAAGGAAAGAGACTTTCCTGGACTTCCAGTTCAGTGCATAGCAGAACGGAGGGAAGGACCACTTGTATCCTAGAAGGATGGAGGTCGGAGGTTGCAAAGTTGTAGTCAAGATGCACAGAGAGCCCCTACCAGGAGATGGGAGTGGCAGCAGGGGTCCTAGGAGAATTCGGAGGGCCTTAGAGACCTTGGCCCCTGGGTGCTGGGCTCTGAGGTTGAGATCCTAGGCTTCCTTGTCCCATCAAGCACCTTAGCTACCAGTGGAGCAAACACCGCCAGGGGACAGTGGGCCACACCAGTCCCTAGAAGGCTCTTTTCACTCAGCAATTAGCCGAGCTCACCCTCTCACCCACAATGACCGTCGCGGGAGCGATCGCAGGGCTGCTTACCAACCTGTGGCCTTTCATGGAGTGACTCCTGCCCGATCCGAGGGCGGGGGAATTATCTGCAGAAAACGAGAGGCTTTCACACACCGCCTGGGCCAACCACCTTTTAGGGGGGATGCTCTGCGGAGCTCTTGGCTGCCGTCCAGCCAGACTGGCTCGTTTTTTAATGGTCGAGGACGACTGTTCATCTGTTTAATTCAAACGAGGTGACACGATATCTTTCATTTGGACTTATTACCAGCTCGGCGGCGGCGACTTGGCTCCCAGCATTCTTTGGGCGGGACGGTCTGTCATTACTGCCCATTTACTCGTGCCGGCCAAATGGAAAAATCCACGGGCAGGGCTGCCTCTTCGCACGGCAGACATCAGCGGAGAATAGGTCACATCGGGTATTAAGGAATGAAAATGAATGCATTCTTTCCTCCATTGAATAAGCCTCTGTGATCCATGAAATAGGCTGTCAGGAAAATAGGAAATGGGCTGCGTTTGAACTTCACCGGTTGATTCTGCTCTGTTGCCTTGGAGACTGGGGCTACCACCCCGGCAGGGGGTTGGAGAGACATTCACGCACTTCGCTGACTCTGAGGCCAGGCCGGGCCTGGCGATGCTGACCCCGCGGATTGGCGAGCCAGACTCAGAACGTTCCCAAGACTTGCTCTGGGCCTCAGGGGCGCAGAAGGCAGTTTCTCCACAAGTCTCCGAGCGTTGCCGACTGGGAATCGGGGCTAAGGAACCTCAAAAACTCACTGCTGATGAGCGGCGAGCGACCTTGGGCAAGTCTCAGCTCTCCATGGGGACGACCGCGGTGCTGGATGGAGAAGCAGATTGATTCCCTGAGGAAATGGACAGATCAAGGGTACTCAGTGCTCTGTGTGCAAGGGTGGCTCCCAGGGACTGTCCCTGGTTATCATGGGCCTCTGTCTTTCCATTCCTCAGATATTTAAAGGGTGGAAGGATCAAGACACGGTGCCAGCCTGTGGGCGAGTGTGTGTGTGTGTGTGTGTGTGTGTGTGTGTGTGTGTGTGTGTGTGTGGCACCTATCCTTGGGACCCATCCAGTATCAGTAAGAATGGAGACCATGTCAAACAGTCCAGGAAGGAAAGGATGGTTTGGAAACGGATTGTGGTGGCAATTACACGCTATGTGATTAAACTATGGAATGATATATGTATAAACTCCCAATTAAAAGATTGCTTTCTGGGATGTTTTTCATGGAGTCACCCCTTCCTTGCTTCGTTTCTGTCCATCACCCCCTTTACAACCACTGTCTGGTCGACTCAGTTATCTTTTTTGTTTGTCTCTCCCTCTGACCTCATTGAGAATTTATGGAAGGAAGGGTTTGATCAGCTCACTACTGATCCCCAAGAAGCCAGGGCTGAGAGATGTGGAGAGAGGGAGGTGAATCCTGCAGCTGTCTTCAGTTAAAATGTTGATATCTTGTTCATGATGAATTATTGTGGTATGAATTCAGATTAAAAAATGTTGCACTATCCAGACAGAATGTTATCTGTCTGGATTATTGAGTTAATTGGCATCCCCCTTATATTTTGCACCCGAGACAAGTGCTTTTATTCTGACTCTGCCTAGAATGCAGCCTGTCACCCAGCTGCACATTAAATTCCCATGAATGTTTGTCTAATGAGTGACAAGGCACTATTGTGCTCAATACACATTTCCTGGGACCTCAGAGAAGTCCTCTGCTCCTCCAACGTGTATCTGAAGGAACCCCAAACAGCTTCTTTCATGTGGACCCCAAACTTGGGGGTTGCTGAGTAATTCTGCAAGCAGTGAACTAAAGAATCAAGATATGTCCTTTCTAGGATTTGGTTATACAACCAACTAGGACTCAACCTCCAAAACGGGGAAATCATTGAGTAGAATGCAAGAATCCAGTGGGCTCGGAAAACCTCTGCATAATTTCATCCTGGTCTTAGAGACTGCTGCATGTTGGTAGTCCTGGATGCAATTACAAGCCACATTGGGGTTTAGCAAGAATCATCATGATCAGAACGTCCGGTTGTGCAGGGCCACCAAGCCCCATGTGGGTCACACCTGGTCTGAGCCAGTTTGGTTTCTGTTGTAAGAAAGCTCTGGTCCCACCTTTCAGTGAAACACCCGACCTCGCCTTTATCTTTGCTTTTATTTTCTTCCAGAACTGAGGTTTCATCGAGATGCATTCTTATAATTAAGATGGGAGTGAGAAATAACCTCCTATATAATTTAAAATGGTAAAATTATCAATACCTTTCACAACCTCAGCTTTAAATCTTAGCCACCAACGACTCCTCTATTAACGGGCCTAATTAAATCCATTTTTCAGGACGTCTTTGGCAAATTCCATTTTAGCAAAATTGGAGGAAGTTCACTTTGATTTGTCTCTGCTTCCCAGAGCTCTCCTGTGAGAATGAAGACGAGGTAGCTGCTCATGGCTCATGTTCTGTGTGTATTTATTCATTCAACAAATATTTATCGAGCTCTTTCTACGTGCATTGGCAATAGACTAGGAGAATAAGATGGACAGGTCCTAGCCTCATGACCAGGAGAAAATGAGAGTCAGGTATTCATTTAACAAAGATGCAGCAAGCCCTCAAATTGGGGAAGCCATTGTGAAAGGGGTTGATGCTATAGTGATGCAAGATTCCCCACTTCCCACACACTAGGCTTACCTCCTATTTGAGGTGATGCTGACCATTCATATATGCTCTGTTAAAATTAAGCAGAGGAGACTGTGGGACTAGGAAGCATGCTTCGCCTTTAGTCTGGTCATCAAACACAGTTTCCTGCAATTGTTTTACAGGTCAATAAATATTTTCCATGTGACATAAGAAGGGAAGGAGTGTGGGTACAAGAAAACTTGGGGACATGGGCACAGGCAAACAGGCAAACCATGAATTCTTAAGCTACTTCTTTTGGCAAGGGCAGTGCCTCTTAGCACTGGCAGCTTATAGGATAATGAGAAGAACTTTGAAAAATACATTTGCTAATATCTCATGCATGATCATAAATCCTGATTTCTAGGGGTAGGGCTCAAGCCTTAGTAGTTTCAGAAACAGTTTCCCAGCTAATTCTCATGTGTAGCCAGGGCTAAGACACACTGGCTAAGGTATGCAAAGTGGTGAGAGAGGAAACTGGAGAGGTAGGAGGGAGCAAGATCTCCGGGGGTCTTGGAATTATGGTAAGCGGTTTGAAACTTACGTGGGAAGGGTGAGAATCACTGGTGGTTGTAAGCAGAATGTTAAGCTTAGAACAATGCTTCAGGAAGAATTAGGCTGCCAGCAGGGTGGCTGATGGATCGGATTCATGTCACTGAAGGCACAGAAGCAGATAAAGAGGCAATTGCAGAACGGTCATGACCATGAGAATGGTTTTAGGTGCCAAGCAATCAGTTCTGACTCATAGAGACCCTATGCACAACAGAACTAAACAATATCCGGTCTTGTGCCATTGTCACAACTGCCCTCATGTTTGAGCCTTTTGACCCAGCCACTGAGTCAATCAATCCATCTCATTGAAGATCTTATTCTTTTGCACTCCCTCTCTACCTGGCCAAACATGATGTCCTTCTCCAGGAACTGGTCTCCTTGACCACACGCCCAAAGTACAGGAGATGAAATTTCATCATTCTTGCCTCTAAGGACCATTCTGGCCGTACTTCTTCTAAGACAGATTTGTTTGTGCTTTTGGCATTCCATGGTATTTTTTCAATATTCTCCAGCACCTTAATTGAAGCTGAACATTTCAATGCATCGAATTTTTTCCCGGTCTTCCATATTCAGTGATTAACTTTCCCATGCATGTGAAGTGACTGACTATACCAGGGCTTGAGTCAAACACTCCTTAGTTCTCAAAATCCTTTTCACCCTTTCAAGAAGTCTTGTGCAGCAGATTCATTCAATACAACACATCTTTTGGTCTCTTGACTGCTGTTTTCATGAGCATTAATTGTGGGCCTCAGCAAGATGAAATCCTCGACAAATTCAATCTTTTCTCCTTTTAGCTTGAAGGTCCAGTTGTGAGGACTTTGGTTTTTGATACATTGAGTTGTAATCCATACTGAAGGCTGCAATTCTTGATCTTCGGCAGCAAACACTTCAAGTCTTCCTCACATTCAGCAAGCAAGATTGTGTTAGCTGCCTGTCACAGGTGGGTAATAAGCCTTCCTCCAATCTGACGCCACATTTTTCTTCATCTAATTCAGCTTTCTTCAGCTCCTCTGATTAGTCAGCATAAAGATTAAATGAGTGTTGTGAGAGGATACTACCTGCCACACACTTCCTGATTTTAAATCATTGCTTTACCATATTCTCATAATGGCCTCAATCCATTTCCAGTTTCTCCCTGTGAGCACAACGCAATGTTTGGGATCCCCTTTCTTCTCAAGGCTATCCATATTTTTTGTGATCCATATAGTGGAAACATATTGGTGTAGTCAATGAAACAAAGGAAAACTTGTTCTGGTATTCTCTGATTTCAACCAAGTTTCACCTGACGTCGACAGTGGTATCTGGAGTTCTGCATACTCTGCTGAATCCTGCCTGAACATCTGGAAGCTCCCTGTCAATGCACTCCTGCAACCATTATTGGGTGATGCTGATTTTCCAATAATGGATAATTTTATTTGCATGTGATAGTAATAATATTGTTCTATAATGTGAACATTCTGTTGGGTAATCTTTCTTTGGAATGGGTACAGATAGGGGTGTCTTCCAGTCAGTTTGTCAAACAGATGCCTCCCACTTTTCTTAGCATAGATGAAGGAGTGCTGCCAGTGCTTCATCAGTTTTTGGAAACATTTCAGTGGGTATTATGTCAATACCTGGGACCTTGCTTTTGCACAATGCTCTCAATGGGGCCTGAACTCCTTTCGTCTACACACCATTGGTTCTTGCTACATCTTGAAATGTTTGAATGTTGACTAGTTATTTTTGGTACAATGACTGTTTGTTCTTCCCAGCTTCTTTTGGTGCTTCCTGCATCATTCAATATTTTGCCTAGAGAATCTTCCAATATTTCAACTCAAGGCTTGATTTTTTTTCTTGAGTTATTTTAGGAAGTCTGCAGAGATTTCATGTACTTGAATTATGGTGTTGATGGAGAATATGAAAAGTATTTCAGATTTCCAGAAGAACAAAACAATCTATTTTGGCAAACAGAAACACCTCTTTTGTTCCTTAGAAGCAATGATGGCAAATCTTCATTTCATGCACTTTTCACATGTTATTAGAAAGACAGTGCTCGAAAAAGGGCATCATGTTTGGCAAAGTAGAGGATCAGTGAAAAAGAGGAAGGTCCTTAATAAGATGAATTGACACAATGGCTACAAAAATGTGCTCAAACATCATAACACTTTTTTTGGCATCACTGCCCTCTGGTGGGAGTAGGTGGCCCAGCCTTGCTTCTGGAGAGCTGCTGCTGGATTTGAACTGCCAGCCCAGTGGGCTGCAGTCCCGTGCATGACCACTATGCCACCGGGGCTCAGCCCCACAACAATTTTTAAGGATGGCAAACTTATAGAAGAGATAAGATGGTCATTATATAATGAAGGTGTAATTGAGAAATGGGTCAATTGATCAAGATTAAACTAAGATTTAACAATCATGATTATATATGCCCCTAACATCAGGTACCTAACTATATAAAGCAAACCCTGATAGAATTGAAGAGTGAAATAAATTGTACTAAAATAATAGCCATATATTTCAACTCACCTCTTTAAATATTGGATAGAATATCTACAGAGAAGATTAACAAGGAAACAGAAGACCCGAGTGATAGTATAAATGAACTAGACTTAATGGACAGATCTAGAACTTTTCACTTCCAAACAGCACAATTGGCATTCTATTCCAGTTCACAGGGATCATTCTCCAGGATAGACAACATTTCAGCTCCAAAGCAAGTCTTCATAAATTTTAAATGAATAAAATAAGAAAAAAAATTTTCCCTCGAAGCTGGATATCAATAATAGAAGAAAAGCCCGGAAAATACCCAAACATTTGAGAGTTAAACAAACATGATTGAATTATAAATGAATCCAGGAGAAAGTCAAAAGATAAGTCACTAATTTCGTTTTCTTTTTAAAATCATTTTATTGAGGGCTCTTACAACTTTTATCACAATCCACCATTCATCCATTGTGTCAAGTATAATAATGTTGCTGTTTTCAAAATATTTTCTTGCTATCAGTCATCTCCCTCTCTCCCCCACTGTCACTCCCTCATGAACTCTTGATAATTTATAGATTATTTTTTAATGTTTTACACCAATCGCTGCCTCCCTTCACCCACTTTTTTGTTGTCCATGCCTCTGGGAGGGGGTTATATGTAAATCACTGTGATAAGTTTCTCCTTTCTCTCCCCCACTTCCCCTTCCCCTTCCCCTCTTGGTATGGATACGCTCATTATTGATCCTGAGGGGTTTCTCTGTCCTGGGTTCCCTGTGTTGGGAGTGCTTATCCGTACCAGTGCACATGCTCTAGTCTAGCTGGTACGGTAGAATTGGGGTTATGGTAGTGGGAGGGGTGGGTGAAACATTAAAGAACTAGAGGAAAGCTGTATGTTTCAGCAATGCTATACTGCACCATGGCTGACTCATCTCTTCCTTGTGACCCTTGTGTGAGAGGATTTGAGAGTTAAACAAACATGATTGAATGATAAATGAATCCAGGAGAAAGTAAAAAGTTGTCACTAATTTCTCTTTTTTTCCTTAATCAGATTATTAATCATTTATTAATGTTTAATTGTTCACTGATGGGCTTTGTGTCCCCACTCTGCACTCCCCCTCATTCACTTTGATATGACTTTTTGTTCTTTGATGCCTCATATCTGATCCCTTCAACACCTCATGATCACACAGGCTACTGTGCTTCTTTCAGGTGGGCTTTGTTGCTTCTCAGCCAGATGGTCGCTTGTTTATCCACCCTTTAAGACCCCAGATGCTATGCCTTTTGATAGCTGGGCACCATCAACTTTCTTAACCACATTTGCTTATGCACCCATTTTGTCTTCTACGATTGTGAGCTAAGCATGGAATGCCACGTTATTAGAACACAGTATTCTTGCATTGAAGAAGTACTTGGTAGAGAGACCCAATGTCCATCTGCTACCTTAATAGCTAACATAAATATATGTAGATAGATCTATTTCCCTATTGTTTTATATATATATATATATATATATATACACACACATACGTACATGCCTGTATTTAGACCTCTGTCAATGAAAGCATTACATGGATTATAGAGCAGACAACACAGAATTGTTAAATGTAAAATGTTTAGTGGAGATTTTCATTATCTTTTATTTCCAATTTCCACCAACTTTTTGAAGGCATTGTAAGCACTAAATATCTGTATAAAGAAAGAAGATATCAAATGATCAACTTAGCAGCTTCAGGAACTAGAAAGAGAAGCACAAACTGCACCTAAATCTACCAGAAGAAAGGAATTACAAACACAAAACGAAACAAACAGAAAAGCAATATAGAAAATCAATAGAACTAGAAGTTAGTTCTTTAAAAAGATCAATATTATTAACAAACCCTTAGACAAAGTTACAAGTAACCAAAATAATACATGAAAGGGGGGACATTATAAGTGCCTTAATAGAAATAGAGGTAATTATGGCAGAATATTATGAGCAACTATGTACCCAACAAATGAATGCTGTTTTTTGTGTTGTCAAGTTGGCCCTGTCTCATAATAATCCTATGGACAGCAGAACAAATTGCTGCTGGTTCTATGCCATAATCTTCATAATCGTTTTGTGTGAGTCCATTGTTGTAAGCGTTGTGTCCAGTCCATGCCCTTAAAGATCTTCTTCTTCTTCTTTTAAAAGTTGTCTTGGACCCCCTACCAGGTATGATGTCTTTTTTTCTAGGGACTGGTTCCTCCAGATAACAAACTGGAGAACCTGAATGAAATGGACAACTTCTTAGAGGCACCCTACCAACCCATATGGACCTATGAGGAACAGAAAGTCTCAACAGAAATATAGCAAGAGAAAAGATAAAATTAGTGATTAACCCTCTTCTCCCCTCACCGCCCCCCAATATCCTGCACCAGATGATAAAATACAATACCCTATCTTGATGAAAACCTTAGAGAATATTCTAATAAAAAGGAAATTCCTTAATATGATTTAGGGTATATCTGAAAAGTCAATAGCCAATATTATAATCAATGGGGACAGACTGAGAACTTTCTCCTTCAAATCAGAAATAAGACAAGGGTGTTTGCTCTCATCACGTCTGTTCAATAGCGATGTCCCAACCAGAGTAAGAACATAAGACAAAGAAAAAAATAATAAAATGATCTCTATTCACAGAGGAAATGATCCTATGTTCAGGAAAACTCAAAGAGTCTCAAGAAAACTTCTAGAGTGACTAGAGGAATTTTTCAAAATGACAAGCCATAAGGTATGCACACAAATATTAGTTGAGTACCTATATATCAGCAGAGAGACATCTGAAAGGAAAATTGGGAAACAATTCTATTTACGATAGTATCTAACAGAATAAAATATCAAAGAATAAATGTAACCAGGATGTGAAGGATTTATATAATGAAAACACTGAAACACCTCTGAAAGAGAATAAAGAAGACAAATAAATGGAAATGTCTGATCTATAGATTCAATACAATTCCCATCAAAATTCCAAGAGCCTACTTTACAGAAAGAGAAAAACCAATCCTTAACTTCATATGAGATGGCATAAACAAAAACAAAAAAGCAAACTTATGGTTTTTGAGTTGATTCTGACTCAAGGAAACCTATGGATTTTTGAGATTATAAATCTTTACTGAAGTGGAAAACTTATCTTTCTTCTGCAGAGTCAGTGGTGATTTTGAAGTGACCTGCAGTTCAATGAGTATCCAGGACTCCTGTATGGGATAGCAAGAGACTCGAAATAGCTAGGATAATGTTAAAAGAGGACAAAATAGGAGGATTGACACATCCTGATTTAAAAATATACTATATTGTTACAGTCATCAAAAGAACATAGTACTGGTCCAATAATAGATATGTAGACCATGGAGTGGGTTGGAGTCCAGAAATCTTTAAAGGTGAGGTTAACTGAGTTTTGACAAGATACTGAGTCTATTTGATGAGAAGAATCTCTTCAATAAATGGTGCTGGGAAAATTGGATTTCCATATGGGGAAAAATGGAAGAGCTGATACCTCACACCATATTCAAAAACATTTAAAATGGATTATGGATCTAACTGTGCAAATTAGACCTATAAAATTCTTAGAAAAATAAGCAGAATCAACATTGTCAGCCCAAATTTGAATAAGGGGCTATCTAATATGGTAACAAAGCCACACTGCAAAAGGCAAAATAATAAATGGGTTCCCATAAAAGTTTTAAATTTTTGTTTATCAGAAGACTTTACCAAAAAAGTGAAGAGACAAGGTAGCAAC
>PVJH01029031.1:0-26550 GCA_004026705.1 Nesogale talazaci | reverse complement strand
CAGGAAGGGTTAAAAGGAGAAGGAGAAATGGGAGCAAAAAAATAGAACCACTGATGTGCCATGTGTGGGGGGAGGGAGTTTGTAATCAATGGCATGAATTAAAACATATGAATTTTTGCATGTGAATCCGATTTGCTCTGTAAAACCTACACCCAATCCACAACATAAAGTTAAATTCACAACAGCAACAACAGTCACAGAAACTCAACTCTGCTCCTGGAGACCAAACCAGGCCAAGATCTCATCTCCATAAACCAGGGTGACTGCATCCCAGGGACACTGATTTACACATCTTCAGTTATAGTTCTTGCCAGTGTTGGATTACCCAATAAGCAAGGTAAGAATGCGTTTACATGTACTCACTTGTCAGCTTACTGGGGACACTGCCAGGTGTGTTTACCTGACTTCTTGGGTACATCTCCCTGAGTGCTGATCATCAACGCACTGATGCCTAGCTTGAACTAGGGCCAACATCTTACTATAAAGATTCAAAAAGACCTAAGCCTCACCTACTGAAGGCCTGTTCCTGTATTATAGATAGAATATTGGATGAACTAGCTTAGGGGAAAAGAAAAGTCTATGCAGACATGTAGACATTTCCGACCTGAAGGTTTGGGATCATGTCCCCCTGAGAGTGAATGAGAGACTACAATGTCCTAAGTGTCCCCACTGGAATGAATAGTTGTTGTTATTAGGTTCAGTCAATGTGGTTCTGGCTCATAGCAACCTTATCCATGGTAGAATGACATGCTTCCCAGTCCTTTGCCACCTTAGTCCATTGCTGTGCTTAAGCCCATTGTTACAGACATTGCATTAATTTATGTCTCCAGCAGTCTCCCTCTTTTTCACTAACCTACTTTACTAATCACAATGTCATTTTATAGGGATGGTGTCTCCTGATAAAACATCTTGTCATGCTCACTTCTAAAAAAGAAGAAAAGAAAAAAAGAAAAATAAATGAAATAAAGAGCATGCTGGCTGTATTTCTTCCATGACAGACACATTTGTTCTTCTGGCAGTGTCTGTGTTACTTTCTATATTCTTCACCAACATCTCAATTCAAAGGTACCAGTTATTCAATGTATTCCTAACTCTTTGTCCAGCATTCCCATGTATATGAGATGATTGAAAACACCTTGGCTTGGGTCAGGCACATTCTTTGTCTTTAAGGTGACATCTTTTATCTGTAATTTCCAACAATTTGGAGAGGACTTGTGCAGTGGATCTGCCCAAAGCAGGCCATCATTTAACTTCCCGACTGCTGCTTCCACAGGTCCAATTAAGATGAAACCTTTGATCACTTTAACATTTCCCCATTTAGCATGACTAAGTATTTCCCATTTAGCATCGTTGACTCCTTTCTTCAGTTAGTATGATGATGTTTCTTGGCCCAGCTGCATTCTTTGATCGTCCTCAACAAGCACTTCAATTCTTCTTTGCTTTCAGCAAGCAAGGTGGTGTCATCGGCTGTCACAAGTTGCTAACAAGTCTTCCCCTAGCCCTGATGCCCTGTTCTTCTGCATAGAATATAGTTTCGATCATTTGCACATCGATCATTTGTTCAGCATACTGATTGGGTAAGAATGCTGAAAGGACACTATCCTGAGGTCCACCTTGTCTGATTTTAAACCATGCAGCATCCCCTGTTCTGTTGGAGTGACTGCCTCTTGGTCCATGTACAGATCTGTGAACACAATGAAATGTTTTGGGATTCCCATTTTGTGCAGTGTTATTCATTGTTTGTATCATCTACATAATCAAATGCCTTTTGTAGCCAGTGAGACAGATAAACCTCTTTCTGGTAATCTACTTTTAGGCAAAATTCATCTGACATTAGCAATGATAGCCCTCATGTCCTCTTTGGAATCCAACTTGAATTCCTGGCAGCGCCCTGGACATATATTACTGAAGCCCTTTTTGAACTACCTACAAAACTTTACCTGTGATAGTAATACGATTGTTTCATAATTCCCTCATCCTGTTGAGTCACTTTTCTTTGGAATTCGGTGAAGAAAAAGATATCTTCCAGCTGGTTGGCCAGGTAGCCCCTCTTCCAAATTTGTTGACATGGGTGAAGACTTTAAAAGGACTTCATGGTCAATGCGACAATTATCATTGGAAAACCATGGCACTTGACCAGTGCCCGGGGTAGTAGGTGGGTAGGAGTCTATCATTTAGTTGCTCCCAGCTCCTGCAGGAACAACAGAATGGAATGCTGCTCGGTCCTCTAGGGTTCTTACCATCCCAGGGTGCTCTAGTCCATCACTGCTGCCGCCATGCTTGTTCACAGAACAGAGCCCCTCGCTTGCCCTCTTCGTTGGCCCTCACCATCACCAAACATGAGCTTTTCCTCCAGTCATCGATAACCTCCACTTAGAGACAGGCTCAAACCACGAGCTATTTATGTCTGGTTTTTGGAAATAGTTGGTAAGGTCTTTTACATCCTGGTCTGGTTTAATCTGGAAGCTCTGTCGAAACCTGCCCACCCACGGCCATGCTTCTGGTCTTCGGCATGGCAATCGCATGCAAACCACCAGTGGTTTGACTAAGTCACACGAGGGTGGTAGCTGGAGGTAGGACAACTGTTAATATTACCATTATTTTCACTGGTGCTTTCAAAACAAATGCAAACAATAATCTCAGTAGCAACAAGCTATTAACGCTGATAATATCCACATGGAACAGGCTTCAGCTCTAAACACTTAACATGTCTTTGTTTCATGTTCCCCAGAACTCTAGGAGGCCAGTGCCCCCATGCTGCTGCTTTGCTGGTGAAGAGACTGAGGCACAGATACAAAAACATTACTGCTAGGCAGAAAGTCCAGGTCCAGGTGTGGCATTTAGATAAAACATGGGCTCTCAAATGCTAGTGTCTCAGAATTCCTTGAAAGGTGTCTTAAGCACAGCCTCACATCTCTCTGCTGGCCCGCTCCAGGAGCTTCTGATCCAGTGGTCTGAGAACTTGCTTTTCCAGTAAATTTTCATTGGGTGCTGCCACTGTTGACTTGAGGGCCCTCATGTCAAGGGCCCCTGGGTTTGGACATCTCAGTAAATTCTGAATTGATTACTTTCTGGCTGTTTTGAACCCACAGGACCCCTTTCCACTCCTTCAGAGAGGCTGGTCTCCCTCCTCTGCCCCTGCCCCCATTCCTTCAATCTCTATATCTGCTGCTGCCGCTGGTGCAGCCAGAGTGACCCCCGACACTTGTTGCACGCTGATCGGCTGGTGGGAGAAACTCTTTCTTTGCCTAGGAAAGGCTGAAGCATCGAGTTCAAGGTCTGGGCTCCTCTCAACAAAGCCGCCACAGCCGAGTTTCACGGTTGGTGATGGCAGTGTGCTTGGGCTCGGAACGCACAGTGCCTCCTCTCTGGTTTCAGCGTCTCGCCCCTCAGAAGTGTTAAATTACCCCATAAACAAAATACATCTGGTGTTTGAGTCATGGAAAATATTTCTCTCCGGTTGAAAAGGAGTGTGTGGATAGTCTGACTCCATTAATTTGCACTGGGCTAACTCCGGGCCATCTGCTTCTGGCTCTGCTGCAGGGGTGGGCTGGAGGCCCGGACACTGGCAGAAACGCAACCCAGTTCCTCCTCAGAGGGACCATGGCTGCCTCTCTCGTGCCAGTCTGTGTACACCAGGCTGTCCAAGACATGGTGGAAGTGCCTAGCAACCAGGTCCTGAAGAGCTGGCCCGGGTGCCTTGGTCTCCCTGATGAGATATCTGATGCTGAGCTTATGAGGTCCCTGATGCCATGACCATGGACCCGGTGATGTTGGCATGGCCCAATGTGGTGGACACTCCATGGTCTCTGATTTCTCAAAATCTTTGGTCTGAGACAGCCCTTCCTGTCTCATCAGAAGAAAGATGTGGCATAGGGTTTAGGGGAGGGAGAAGTGACTTCCTCTAAGAGCCTCAGAGACCCAGAAAACCAGCCCAGGTGAACACAGTCTACCAGGTTTCCAAGTGGTCCAGATTTCATTCACATCTATGTGTGCATCTTTTGCCAAATTATTAACCTGTAAAAAGCAGATGTGGCAGGCAGAACGTAAGGCGATCCCCCAAGCTCCTGGCTCCCCACACCCCATTGTGCACACGCATAATTCCCTCCCCTAAGGGAAGGGAGAGACCTGGTGAGTAGGGTGGCACATGACTGAGTCTATTTTTAAAAGGAGATTTTGGGGGGTGGGGCGTTCCAGAGAAGCTGGTAGATGTCAAAGGGTCTGTGGAGGGAGCCACGCAGCCAGGACCCGACAGATACCTCAGGTTGCTCAGAGTGGCCTGCCACCAATGGCCAGCTTGACAACAGAACCTCAGTGCTGCAGCTACATGAAAACGAATCCTGCGAGTGCTTGAGAGAAGTTGTGTCCAAAATGAACTGCTCCCCAGCCATATCTTCAGATAAGAGTGCCGACCAGACTACACCTTCAGTCCAGCATTCCGGCCCCCTGAGCAGAGGACCCAGCTGCACCAACCCTGACTATCAACTCACATAAACTGTGTGAGAACAAATGCGGGGAGTTAAGCTGCTAGGTTTGCGGACATTGGTGACTTAACAGTCAGGAATGAATGGAGGCTGGGTAAGGCACTTTAGAGCAAGCGTATGAGAAACAAATGCAGTAATCCATACAGAACATGCAAGACGGTTTCAAAGAATGTGTTTGACGGCAGGTGCCTTGGGCATCTGCTTGGTGTTGGCTGGAAGGCTTGTTTTCAGTGTCAGATCACCATACCCTGCTCAGTGGCCCCACTCCTCCTCCTCGCATTCTCATTGCAAAACAGAAACAGCAGCCTGTTCGCAGGGAACCTGTGAGACTCTTGCCTGACCTCTTTTCTAGGGTTAACCTCTCACCTTGCCATGGCTGAGTCCATATGCCGAAGGCCACTGCTGCTCATGGAGGGCCTGGATATTGACCGCACAAGGAGCATCTTTTCTCACACCCTATTTGTGCTACAAATGTTTGCTTCTAATTAAGCTGGCCATTCTTCAGGTCTCTGCTCCAATATGAGCAACCCAGGAAGCTCCTCCTGCTTCTTCCCAAGCCTTCCCTCACCACACATTTGCCATCTGATCTTGGGTTTACTTCCTTCACGGCTCTCTCTACCATCTGCATTAAAAGTCTCATCTGATTGTTCAGTGTTTCCATGCCCATCTCCCCACTCCAGGTAGATTCTTGGTTCCAGGAGAGGAGATGCCATGATGGTCTTGTCAACCTCTCACTCCCGTGCCTAGCTTAGCACAGTCCACCAGGAGGTAGGTGTCTGGTCTGCGTGGTATCCATGTGGGAGTGGGAGTGTGTAGAGAGTAACTACCTCCCATGTCCATCCCAACCCTGGTGTCCACTCCGGACTCAGTCCTCTGAACCAAGTCTCTGTGGCCAGTGTGGTCTCCCCCAGGAGGCATGTAGAGGAGGAGATATGTAGGGGAAGTGGACCGCCAATCTTCTTGGATGTCCACTTCCTGGGTCTCTGCCCTCAGGACTGTGGAGTCCCCAACAGAAGATGAGGAACCTTCTCATGGGCTTGCCCCTGTCCAGACAGCAAGCATTCCCAGTTCAAGGGTTGTCCCCCTTCAATCCACCCAGCTTCCTAGTCTCCTACCATCCTTCTCTGAAAGACCTGCTCAGTGGGCTAAGGAGAGTGAAAGTTATGTCCATTTCCAAGGGCGGCATCTAGTGTGGTGGAGACCTCAGTGGTCCATGGTTTCCCCACCCCTCCATTTCCTCATCTGAAAAATGGGATGATCTCACACACACACACACACACACACACACACGCACACACCCTGCAAGATGTATTCACGGGTGAGAGATGAGCACAGCAATCCAGGGCCCCAGCCGGTCAGGCACACAGGAGACAGGAAGGCCCATTAGTATTCTCCTCACCGCCTCCTCTCCAGCTTCAAAAGTGAACCCTTCTCCAGTAAGAGAGGACTAAACACAGGGTCACAGCAGTGACAGATGACAAAGGAAACCACCGGCTGAGGGACAGGATGTGTGACGCAGGTCCGTGTCCTGGGGGGTGGGGGGGAGTCTCTTCCCCCTCTCAGGCAGGATGGCCCTTCCCCATGGAGCAAGTCCTCACCAACGGGACCATTTCTGTATTCATCTAAAGCTCCTGATTAGAGGCTCATGAATATTCAAATACTTGTCTCCCCTTATTTGCCTGACTATTAGCATTCTGTCTCTGGGCGTATTTTGTCGTCTTTTTCTCTGTGCACATTCTCTCCCCCACCCCCGCCCCTCCCCCCGCCCTCCAACAATTCACTCCTCATTGTCCGATGTGAACAGTTTCAAGATAATCCTGACTAGTCCCAGCTCTCAGGAGACTGGATCCATGGTCTGCCCTGGCTGCCAGCTTCCCTGGCTCCTTCTGGCCGCCCCACCACGGCAGCGGGGAGGGTGGAACAGCATGCAGAGAGCCTGCTCGAGCTGGCTTTGTGCCATTCCAGTGGATCATAATAACCAGTACCCGTGTCCATCACAAAGAGAGGCCATGCCATTCTGGTTGACAGTCTGGGCTTTCTGCAAGTGCCGGTTTCTTTCCTGAATGGGGCCCTGACTCTCTTCTGCCTGAATATTTCACAGCATGGCTGGATCAGGGCAGAGTCTGTTTTAAAAGGCCGGCTGTGTGTGGGTTTTTCACAACGGCACACAGGAGGAGTGGACCTGGGTTTTTCTCTGCTAGGGCTGCCTGGTCTTAGCGTGAAGCCCATTCAGCTCTGTGGGGAATGCCAGGCACATGAGTCTCCTGTTGCTGCTCTGATAAATGGCCACGAACACAGTGGCTTACATAATATGCACCAGTCATCTGTCAGGCGGTATGTCGGAGGTTCAGGATGGCTCTCCTCCTGTTGAATCAAGTTGTCCACCGAGCTGGTTTCTACTGAAGGAGCATCTCTTCCTCACTTTTGCCAGTTTTTTTAGGGTCTCCTTGGACTGGTGGCCTGGTCTCCCTTTAGCTTTACATCCCTATGCCTCTCTCTCTCTGTCTTTCTCTCTGGACTCAGTTTCTGTTATGGCATCTCTTTCTCTCACTCTGACCCCTTTGACGTCTTGCTGCAAAGACTTTAAGAAGCCCTGGTGGCACAATGCATCAGTGCCTGATTGCTCACCTGAAGGTCAAAGTTGAAACCCACCAGTTGAACCTTGGAGGAAGGATGGTGGTGATCTATTTTGTAAAGACTTGGAGCTTTTAAAACCATTGGGGCACTCCTCTGCCTCAGGTGGTGTCCTTGAGCTGGCTTTGACCTGATGTAAGGAACTGTGATATAACGGACCCACCAGGGTAGTCCAGACACTCTGCACCCCAGTCCCTCTTGTCTTGTAAGAGA
Source organism: Nesogale talazaci (assembly GCA_004026705.1). Lineage (NCBI taxonomy): Eukaryota > Metazoa > Chordata > Mammalia > Afrosoricida > Tenrecidae > Nesogale > Nesogale talazaci. The sequence goes on along the minus strand of PVJH01029031.1, from coordinate 19,219 downwards.
ACATCTTTACAAGATCCAGGGATTCCAGTGAGGGCCATTATTCCGTCTGTTGTTAGGTGCCTCCAAATCACTCCCAGACCCCTAGTGACCCGGTGTGCCACAAACAAAAACTTCCAGGGGCCACACATCTTCATGATTGTCATGTTTGAACCCATTGTTGCAGCCATGGGTGATCCATCTCACTGAGGATCTTTGCCATGTCCAACAACCCACTACTTCACCAAGTATGATGTCCTTCTCCAGGGATTGGAACCACCTGCTAACATGTCCAGAGTGCATGAGTTGAAGTTTCCCCATCCTTGCTTCTAAGGAGCTTTGTGACCTACTGCGTCAGGTTAGTGCAGAGACCTGGGCTGCTTGGAACTGGGACCTTCAGGCTTTTTTCTGACATGGATCTTCTGGGTTAGTTTTCCATTTCTGTAGGATAGTGTCTCTGTTGAAACAAATCTAGGGACACCCATCTATGTACAATAAAGTGCTATATATCAAAAAGTAATTGTATATCAAGAAGTCATCCCATCTCAGTCCACTGAAGTCCATTAGTCCAATACTAGTCTGTAAGTCCCTCTTCAGCCTCACATCGTCACATTCAATGATTCACAGAGGGGCTGTAGAATGCAGGCAGATCACCAGCTCATGGGTGCAGAGTCCCATGGCTCCAAGGTGGGTGGAAACATGGCGCCTGCTGCTCTCAGGGGTTATTGGCAGAATCCCAGCACGCAAGAAGGCAAAGGACAAAGAGAGGGAGATTCCCCATGTCCTCCCTATAAGAAGGTCATACCCTAAGGAAGCATCAGGCTGTTACTTAATTGACAGGTTAGATTTGGCCCTTATATTTTCATACATCTTCCAGTTGACCTAAGATTATCTATCCACCATAATAGTTCAGCAGGTTCATAATGCCACCAGTTGGGGGACAGTAGAACTTGTGGTGGTGGGTGTCAAAAGAAAGCCTGCCACTCCAGCCAGATCTCTCTGTGATCAGAGGATATTCCTTCCATACAATCCCCAATGCACTACCCAACATTTCCGCTGAACTTGAGAATGCCACTTCTGATGAAAACTGATGAGCAGAGGTATTCTGGAATGTGCCGTCATCTTGTGTGTGCTGTACTGCGTGAAATAGAGGCACACAGAACTTGACTCAAACCCAGATATGCTGCTTTAAGGCTGTACCTGTCTTTTAACTGACGCTACTCAGTGAGTAGGGAAGACCCCTATGGCAGAGATGGAACAAGCCAGGGAATCCCTGTTGGAAATGGCTGGGTGAGTCGGTGTTGCCTGGGTAGTTGGCCTCACCTTCCAAGAGGACAAACCAAAGAGCAGATGCTTAGAAAGAACAGATTCCAAGGCAGGAAGCAGTTTCTTCACCCGCTAGAGGGAGAGCCAGTGCTTGCTTATGAGTTTGTTGTGAGGAGTAAGTGAGTGCTTGCTGTGGGGCCATGCCTCTGAGAGCTGAGCAGTGAATAAAGAAGGGCAGTGAGGATGGATGCGTTTGAATTATGGTGCTGGCAAAGATGAGTAGCAGTCCCATGGACTTCCAGAAGAACAAGCTGATCTCTCTTGGGTGAAGCACGGCCAGGATGCTGCTGACAAGCGAGGATGGTGAGACTTTGTCTCACAGATTTCGTGTGTGTATGCAGGAGAGACCAGTCTCTGGAGAAGGACATCACGCTTGGTAAATTAGAAGGTTGGCAAAATGTGGGAAGGTCCTCAATGAGATAGATTGTTACAGGGTCTGCAACACTACATAGTGTTTCTTTCTTTTGTATGACCAATCGCTATGAAGGACTGCCTCAAAGACACCGAACCACAATAGCAGCGACACAACAGCATAAAGCAAATGGACAATCCAAGCCACTGGAATTCACTGGAATGACCCAGGAGGTGCTGCAAAAGCAGAGAGCTCCTCTTTATCCAGGATGATGGGCTAGATTCCAAACATTTTTTAATTGACAAGGTGAGGCTGAGTAATTTTTTTTCTGAAAGGGGAGCAGTTGGAAAAATAAGTTTGGGAACCTATGGTCTAGGGTCTGGATCCATACATACGATCTCCTTGATCTTTTTAACGGTCCCATTCGGATGGCATCACTTCCAAATACCTGTTTTTCTGTGCCTAATGGAAGCTAGCCTGAAAAATGTCCACAGACATTGTTGCTATTATCGCAACAGACTTGGGACGTGACTAGAAGTTGTCTCTTGGATTTCCTGGGCCCTGGAATGGCAGGCACTCCTGGAGTGTGTCCTATCTTGCAGATACGGTGCTGAGTGCCTTGCATGTGCATGCAGTGGCACTAGATCCCCATTTTACCCAATAAGAAACTAAGGCTGGGAGAGCAAAGGGCCTTGTCTCTGATAGCACTCCTATCCATAACTGGAACTGAACCCCATGGGTCTGCCCCATAGGCGATGAGCGGGTGCCTGTGGGCATCTTCGGCTGGGGTCTCCTTGCCTTTCTTCAATGGTAAAACCCTCCATGCGGCAGAGATGGTCTAAAGGCGCCCAGGCTGGCTGGGAGCCAGCAGTCACTTAGAGCTTATTAGGATGCCACCGTCTCCTGCAGGATTGGTGTGTCTGACTCAGTCCCCATTTCTCCAGGCTCCTGTCCCACAGAACTGAGGGAGCAATGGGCCCCTTGGGATACTCCCCTGCACCTGCCCAGAGCTATTTCCCCATACACGTCCTTCTCGATCACCATAAAAGTCAACATTTACATCGAGGCTGATATTAATGCCAAAGCCCAGAGAGCAACTTGGGGAGTTTTCTTTATAACAAGAAAATGTCCAATTTCCAGAGATTGGGCTCGAGCGCAAATAAGGGTTGACTTCAGCCCTTGGGGAGCTGCTGCCGTGCATACCAAGAGGGTCCCCGACACTGAGCAGAGACAATCCACGCATCTAACGGGTGTTTGTCAACAGAAGGATCTGTGTGAGGCCCACGGAGGTCTTGAATAATGTATAAAATTCACACGTTAAGGTTGATTAAAATCCTAAGTGCATTGCCCAACCAGAGCCAAAGGCTCTTGAGTTCTCCAATTATTGAAAGTCATTGATCTTCAAGGACTTTTGTTCCTATACTGCACTCCAAGACGATGAATGCTGGGGCCATCGGATCCGCCGGGAGGCCAGCATGCACGTACGAAACTCACAGGGACATCTTTCTGGGTGAATTCAGTACGTTAGGAATAATGCATCATTTATCTGATCCCTGTGGAGCAGCAAGGAATAAAAGACACATAAAGTGTGTCTCCTTTGTGACTTTTCTCCAGACGGAAAGCTAAATACAAGGAAGCAGAGAAGAGTCAGTCACCAAACTTCAAGAAGCACGTTGTATGTTTCTCTTGCCAAGTGTTTGATTATCAAGGTCTTCAAGTCTGTCTTTCTTTTCTCTTCCAAGAGAAGCTTTGGCATTGAGATACAGGCCTGTGAGTGTCCCAAAAGAGTCATAGTTGATGATGTCAGCAACTATGTAGGTGTGGGTGCATTAGGGAAACACTCACAGGAAGGTCTAAAAAGGAACTCAATATGGGACAGTGTGCTAGCAGAGGGAGTCCTTTGTTCTAATTAAATTGGATGAGGAAATCTCTCATGTACAAATCTAGGCTCTGAGTGGGGCGGCGGGGGGGGCGGGGTGTCAGGCTGAGAATCTGCCCCATTCTCCTTTTCCAAAGGTAGCTATGTTAGTCTGGGATCACTAGAGAAACAAATTCACAGACACCCATGTGTGTGTAAGTGACAGCTTTATATCAAAGAGCAATTGTACATTAAGAAAACATCCCAGCCAGTCTGGTCAAGTTCATAAGTCTGACATTGCCCCATATGTCCATAATAGTCCAATAAATTCCTCTTCAGACTCACACAATCACACAATGATACTGAATGCAGGAAGATCGCAGACCAGTGGGTGGAAAGTCTTGTGGATCCGGTGGTGGTAGAACCATCTCAGCTGGGTCTCCACAGGGCTCCTCCAGCTCCAGGACTCTGGCTCTATCAGCATACTTCTATGTGGCTTGACAACAGGAATGTCTCGCAGGGAGTGAGTGTATTTGGCCTCTAGTGAATTATCTATCTGCTTCATGGTTCCAAATGAGGTCATCAAGCTGCAACCTGTTTAACAGGCTAGATTCTACCCCTTTGCAAGTTGAGAGGAAGTTATGTAACTACCCCAGCTGCCCTGGGGGATGCTTTCTGAAACTCCTTGGAATGCAGTTTGAAAATCATTGGCTGTTCTAAGGACAGCGCTGACGTGATCTGACAGCAACAGCCAACAGCAATATAAAGAGGAAGACTCAGGCTTTTCTCAGTGTCAAAGTGTTCAGGGATTGATTAGTGATGTCTGCAATAGGCACCATATTGCAAAAGGAGAGCAAGGCATGCCAAGAAATTTTCCAACCCAAATTGAACAAATCTCCTCACTTGGCTGACAAGGAGGCCTGCACTGCAGCCGGTAGAGATGAAGTAACTGGCTCAGAGCCACACACCATCCTTGGAATCCATTTGTGTGTCCCTAAGTTTCATTCCTCCATCTGCAGAGTCACATGAGTAACTCAGGAAAGTGTGGCTGTTCTTTCGGGGGTCTGTTGGACGTAGGGGCTGGGGCTTGCTTTCTAGAGGTTTTCATCTTTTCACATGTTTTTGTAGCCCTGGTGGCATAGTAGTTACACACCAGGCTATTAAAGGCAGGGTTACCAGTTCAAACTACCAGCCACTCCACAGAAAAAAGATGGGGCTTTCCACTCCTTTAAAGAGATGCAATCTCAGAAACTCGAAGGAATCGTTCTACCCAATCCTGCAGGGTCACTATGAGTCAGTAATAACTTGATGGTAGTGAGTTTGTTTTTTTCTCTGTTTTTTTTTTTTACTGGACCTGTCTATAGTTGAAGATACTCCTACCCCTCTGGAATGCTTTGGTCCTGACCAGTGACTTTCATAGGGTTGTGTGCCCACCTTCCCTAGAGGCAGTTTTCGAGCAATATTTGGTGAATGTTTTATTGTCACAACTTCAGGGTGTGAAATGATGCTCTTAGCATCTAGTGGGCAGAGCCTGGGGTATTGCTAAAGATCCCCAGATGAACAGAACAGCCAGCCCACTGTAAAGAGTGATATGACCCCAAATGCCAATAGTGCTAAGGTTGAAGAACCCTTCTTGAGCATTATCATCCTGATGTCATGCTTCTAGAAGTTTCCTGGAAATGCTTGTATTTCTCCATTTCCACCTCCCAGAGCTCCAGTTCCCATTCGCAGAGCTCTAGAAGCCCTAGAACCAGTTTGGACTGGAGCAGTTGAATCTATGTGGTTGCTGACTGGGAGAGACTATGAATAGGACCAATGCAGGTGACAGGGTTGATGGAAAGGCAACAGCTCCTTATGGGTTTCTGGCTGGTTCTGTTCACAGTTACCTGCAATGTGGTAGGGCTGCAGATGGGTGGAAATATGTTGGTATGTAACACATTCACAGCAGGGGGAGAAACGCCCCCTAAACACAACTGCTCACTTCCCAAAGGAGCGTTTGCATTGCTTTGCCTATGCTGCTCTCAGAATCCAAAGCATCAGATGATGGCTGCCATTGTGGACCACTGAGCTGTGGTCAGACACTCGAGAGGTATTTTAAACAGTTAGGCATAAATGCAAGGTTGCAGAATGGTGATGCACAGGTCATAGGGTCTGAGGCAAGGCTTTAAGCTGGGGCTCCAAGCTGGGACTCAAATGCAACAGAAGGAGGGACTTCCTGGATTAAACCTGGATATTTGGGCAATGTGTGATGGACATAAGATGTGCCACCCAGGTCCCCACTCAGGGCAAACTGTCGGTCCCAGCAGCTGGGAATGACCCTCATGGGAAATGACCCTTGGTTTTCAGGCCCTATCCTACAATGGCTTAATGGGGAGACAAAATAAGTGGTCAGCTGAGGAAATCCCTGAAAGTTCTAATCCCCGAAACCTGCGAGTAGGTCACCTGCTGTGGCAAAAAGAACAATGCAGATGAGATTAAGATAAGGATTTTCAGATGAAAAGAAGTCCTAGATTCCATGGATGGTCTAATATGTTCATTAGAGTCCTTATGAATGCTGGGAGACAGGCGGGTCAGCATCAGTGAAGAAGATGAGACCCTGGAAGCAGAGGACAGAGGAAGTCAATTCTTAGACCAAGGAAAGCACATGGGCTCTAAAAGTTGGAAAAGGCAAAGGAACAGATTCTCTCCTCCAGGAGTTTTCCCAGGAGCACAATTCTTCCATTTCACCCTGTGAAACATCTTTCTCGTGACCTGAACTTTAAGATGATGTGTGAGGTTGTTTTAAGATACTATGATGTGACAGTTCTCTATTGTGACAAAGGGACATGATTACAGCATATGAGAAGGCCCACTCATACTAGACAAACTGATGACCACCAGGTTTATCTCCAGAGCTCCAGGTCAGGTTGACCATGGCTATCACTGGACCTGCCTCAGAACTCACCTTCTCCTTCTGTTCTTCCTGCTTCCTCCTTCTCCCACAGGCATTAATCACAAGAGCACTCCTAAGGCCTCTGGGTCAGTCTCCTGGGCTACCCACCTGCAGTTGAGAAGTAGTAGTCCATCATGGTACAGAGCATCAATCTATCCTGGCTCCCCAACCTGGTGCCTTTGGGAAGGTCACCTTGCTTCCTCAGACCTCAGTAGCCTTGACCTTAATATTGGCATAAAACAGCACCCGCATCAGAAGGTTACAGAGCAGGCTAGCTGAACCCATGTCTGTACGGGACCCATTGGATGGTCGCTTCTCAGAGAATGTTGGTGATGAGATTGTTGGGGTGCCAATGATGGTGGGAAGTGATGATCACAGATGTTGAAAGTGCTAAAAGACTTTGATGATGGGAGCCATGGGGTGGGGATCCTAGGACTCTGTGAATCTCTTCAGGACCTTGTGGATAGCCCACAGCTCAGAGAAGACAATCTCTATAGATAGTTGGTAGTTTGTTCTACTGTTTGTGTCCACGAGGGTGAGGGAAGAAGCACAGAATAATAAGCATCTCCCAACTTCCCTCCTTTCTCTCTCCTCTGTTTCTCTATAGATAGACTGTTGGGTTCAAGGTTGTATTCAGGCTTTGAGCTGGACTCCAGGAAATGCCAGGACATAAATTGGCAGTAGAAAGCCAGGGGCTGTCCTGGGGGGCTGTCTAGCTTTGACTTTTAAACTGTAAATGCAGATATACCCTGGTTCACTGTGCCAGTGTGATAGTTCTGGAGAAGTTTCTTCATCTCAAGGAGACAAGTCATCTGTGGTGAGGCAGAGGCCATCAAAGGACCTGCCCACCTTTCCCACATGTACCTGAAGCTCATAAGTGAGCCTGGAAACAGGTGTCACCTGGGGACAGGTGGAAACAGAGCAGGAGATAGCTTTGAAGTGATTGCTTGAGTACTGGTGACTATGTTTTTATTTGAAAAGAAGCATAAGATATATTCATGGAACTCAACTACAAGTCCTAGCTTCACCTAACAACAGCCCTGCGATGTGTGTAAACCATGATGCTCTCCCTTTTCTGCCTCATCTCAGCCAGCTCAGTCTGATGGGAAAGCAGTTTGCAGGTGAGGACTTACGGATGCTGTGAACCAGAGTGGCCACCAAAGCGCCAGAGGACCCCAGCTTGGACTTCACTCACAGTTTACAAGTCCTTGGCATGGAGCTGGCCACACAACTTCATCTAAATTAAACTCAGCGCTGTCCTCCTGGGCTGGGCCTCTGGGTGCTCAGCCCCAGCTGTCAGCCTGGCTCTTCGACTGGGGCATAAATCACTGCGGAAAATGGAGTGTAATGAAAACACTGACAGGCCTTCCCAGTAATGGCGCTCGGGGGTCTCCCTTTTGTTGCATTCTCTATATTATGCAATTACTGCCTGGAAAATGGCCTTCTCTTCATCCCCGAGGGGAGTGCCCTGCTTTAGGAGTGGGGTCTGCAGGAGGCAAAAGATGCCTTCATGCTTCTGCCCAACAGGCAGTTTGGATTCAGCCTGGACCAGACCTGCCCTTTACAATTGGCAACAATTTTCTATTTCACGGAGGTTGGGATCGGCCACAGCTAATCACTAGAATCACTGCACCGAGGGCTGGGCAGCCCAAGCGGGCCAGTCATTCCTACAATCTGCAGATGAGTTGTTCACGCCTCAAGAAATGGATTTTATGCCGTTTTCCTGTTCTGTCAGGCAGGTGTGACTGAGCAAAGGATAGCTTCCTAGTGATACCTACTGGGCTGGCAGAGGCCAGGACCATGGGTGGTGTTCAACACTTTTGGGGACAGGGTCCAGGCAGGATATGGGTGATAATAGCAAATACTCCATTCAACCAAATCAGTTTTAAAGAAATTCTGACTCTCCAACCTTACCTCCAGCTTTCTTGGATGTTCTTCCCTCTGGAAGCTTCCAAGGCCATAAAAGAAGAGTTTCTTGGCAGCATCAAGTGAAAATGGCACCATGAGGATATGCATTGGGACTCATTCCAAAGAGAAACCAGACTCAAGCAGAATTGACTTCAAAAAGGAAATGGATTGTAGCAGTGGCAAACTATGTTAATGGACAGTGCAAGCATGGTTCAGGTATGGTTAGATCCAGCCGTTCACTTGCTGTGTTAGGATACCCCCATTCCTCTCTTTCCTGAGGGCTTCACTGATATCTTCCAAATAGATGCTTTGTCCTGGTTGCCCCAACCCATCATCCACAAGCCTTTTCTTTATGACTCCTCTCAGCTAGTGGTGGCTATGTGCCATGGTTGTGGCCAGTTCGATATGAAACAGGATCTGTACGGTCGTCTTTTCCAGAAATCTTTCAGTTGGGATAGGCCAGTACTATCTCTTTCCTGTATCCTATAGACTTGATGCCTAGGGGTCCAGCAGTCATCTTGAAACAAGGGGCAATGCGTTGAAGGAAAAAGAGTGAGAGGAGGATATAAGACATCCTGACCTTGATGGACAAGGACCTCTGAGCCAACATCAGCAGCCACGCCTCCAGACTTTCTGTTTGTGTGTCCTCATGACTGGTCCCAGCAAATGGAAAAGGAGATAGCAAATGTAGCCACCCAAAGAGAAGAAGGCATCAAAAAAAGTCTATATATCTCTTTGTGTTCTAAAGAATTACAGGAAAAAAATGAGGCACAGAATCAGCCTGTATCTGTCTTCCACCATAGACTGGAAGAAACTTGAAAGCGATGAAGGTCTCTGCCAGCTGCATGGTGCCACTTGCACCTGGCTTTGTGCCTGGCATGGTCGGTGTTTGTTGAACAAACAAAGGAATCCTTCTTTTCACCTCTTTTAACTTTGGCCAAGTCTTGCTGGCGCATCGGAACAGTTGTGATGACAGTTGTCTGGTGGGCTTCCAGACTCTGTAATATTTTAATACAGCACACAGTCTTAGGAGGCCAGGCAGGCAATGGGACAGCTGAGACAGCCTGGCCAGACTGACGCCTGCAAAACTCACACATCTCAGCTGAATCTTCAAGAGAAAAGACCTCTCCCAACCTTTCCCCCACTAGCTTTCCCACAGGGAACCAAATTTAAGGTAGGTGGGAGAACCACGTTCCTTGAAATCCTGACCTCTGTCCGATCCATTGTGAAATACATACATGCCACTGGTTTTCATGATGAAAGTCTTGCTCTTGCCTGACTTTCCATCCAGGATCCAGAAGCAGCTGCCAACATCTCACTCTCACTACAGGGACCCTCCTTACTGTGCCCTCCTGAATCCCACTGGCTTTGGAACATCTTGTGCTGCAGCACCAAGCCCAGTACCTTATTCAAAATGTGGATGTACTGCTTGTCTGTGAGTGAGGTCAAACCTTAGGAATTTATCTTCATGATCTCTTATGGGGGAAAAATCAAAGGCAAGAGAATATGTTCTTGAGTAATTTATTCTGTTCCTTGGCATTGATGAAAGAGACAAAAATAAATCAGTGTTTCTACTCAACTTGTTTGAAGGACAAGCCAAAATCACACTATTAAAAATTAACATCTAAAACAGATTGTACATTACTAGGGATGAGTTCAGACCTAAAGTAGGATAATTGGCCAAATGAGTCTACAGCATATTGGGTATGATGAATTCACGCTCATTTCCAGTGGTTAAAAAAATAAGACAGATTATTCTTCATTCTAGCCCAAGAATATTTGAAGGAAAAGACCAGCACATCTTATTTAAATGAAAGGAAAATTTCAGAAAAGGGTTGGGGTCAGAGCTGGGGGAGGTTTCTGGAGAAGAAAAAAAATGATCATTAAATGGAGGCATGGTCATTGGGTGGTCTACCAAAACAAAACAAAACAAAACAAACAAACACACACACTGCCATCAAGTTGATTCTGACTCTTCGTGATCCTTCTATGAAGGCAGAGGAGAACTGCTTCATGGATAAAGTGACCAGATGTCCCACTTTTGGCGGGACAGTCCTAATTTTAAAAAATTGTTCCCATGTCCTGTGGCATTTTAAATAAGTACTGATTTTTTGGAAAGAATGCACGACAAGATAGGGAATGGTGGGAGAATGGGAAGGGAATATGCCCCCTCCCCGCCACCCCTCTCCCCGCCACCCCCCTCCCCACTACCCCCCTCCCCTGGTCAGTGGTGGCCCACTTAACCAATGTTAAAATCTGGTTACTCTATGTGGGGTTTCAGAGACTGTAAATCTTTACAAGAGCAGTCAGCTTCATTTTTCTCCCGAGGACAGCTAGTGGTTTTGAACCACTGACCTTGTGATTAACAGCCCAACACTTAACTCACTGTGCCACCAGGACATCCTGGATGGTTGACAGGTCCTGGGAAACTCAAGTTAGATATTATCAGGTGGTGGCTTTCTTTGGATCACCTAAACTTTGAGTAGAATATCAAACCATCTGTTTAATTCCTAATGACCTGAAGAATTGAATGAAGACCCATTGGAGAGATTCATTACAGAATCTCTAGATGTGGGATCCATCCACCTATCCAGCATTTATTGACCATGTGCCTGTGTTCAGCCCTGTGCAGGGTATAAAATACAGCAATCGATAAGACTGAGGCTTACCCTCTAAGAAACATGTTCAATGCTTGACTTTTCAGCAGTCTCTCAACTGCTGTACTGTCCACATTTTGGGCTGGAAGATCCTTTGTGGGAGGAGCTGTCCAGTGCAATGTAGAATGTTTAGCACTAGAAGCCAGTGGCACCTCTCCTTGAACTGTGACATCAAAAATAATTGGCGAATGTCTTGTTGGGGGACAGCAGAGTTGACGATCCTAGTTGAGAACCATTGCCTTTGAGTCATAGTCCTGTCTTCCAATGATGTCTTTACCCTCTTACTGTTATCAGTGTCAGTGGGTTGATTAGGACATATACAACAGAACAAAACCCTGTCCCATGCTTGACCACACTCACGGTTGTTGCTTTGTTTGAGGCCCTTGTTGAAGCCTTTAAGTGTCAGTCCTTCTTACTTGGAATCTCCCTCTCTGTCACGGCCTCTCTACTTTACCAAACATGATGTTCTTCTCCCGGGGCTGGACCTTCCCAATCATATGTCCTTATCCTCCTACGAGTTGTTTACCTTGCTATTTCTTAACTCTCCCTTATTCCCAGGACCTAACAGTCTCTGGCCTTGAATGCCTGCAGGTTAAGTGAATGAATGAATGAGCATCTGTGCTTGTAAAACCAATCTTTTCCTAAGCAACTTCAATGCCAAGCAAGCAATCTATTCAATCAAAATTGACTTCAGCTAAATAAGGGGGAAAACCTGTGTGTGGGGTGTTTAGCCATGTAGGCCTGACAGATAATTGAGCGGCTGGAGGCTTTGGTTTCAACAGATTGGTTTACCCTTCTGTAGCCACAATAACAGCAAAGGAACGATCGTGTCTATGTTTAATTTTCTGAAGGGCTCTGCTTTGCTGAGGCAGATTCTTCAGCTGAGGCTAACAATCTGGCCAATTAAATGTGGCCGATTGGCATGCCCACACAAGTTTGGGGTATTTAAAATAACTCTCAGGAAAAGAAAAGGGAGAGAAAGCCCAAGCTGCAGAGAACGTTATAACTCCCCCAAGATTTCATGTTTCAGAAACACACTAGCAATGGTGAAATTGTTCTGGGTGACAGAAGAGGGACACGACATCCATTCTGTATTACTGTCCATCAGAAAGTTGACTCTGTGGTCAGGGACTGCATCCATTTGTGGAATTGGATCATTTCTTATCTTCAGGGAAATCATCAAACTTCCATTCCTCCTGGTCTGAGGTGATGGGATTCTTGACCGTGATGTGAACCATTCAGATGGGGCCATGAGTGTCACCCACTAAGTTTTCTTTATGCCCCAAGGCTTAAGTGATCAGTGACTAATAGGAAGGGGGAAAGGTTTACCCGCCTGGAGCCCAGATGTAGTGGTCACACATTAGATTGCAATCCACAAGATCAGCAGTTTGAAACCACCAGAGGCTCCTTGAGAGAAAGGTGCCACTTTCTATTTCCACAAAGTTATACAGTCTCAGAAACCCAGGGGGCAGTTCAACTCTGTCCTACAGGGTCTCTGTGAATCAACATGGACTCAACCGCAGTGAGTTTGGTGTTGGTTGTTCATTCTGAAGCCATCCAGATACAATATGTTGTTGGTCGGTGTAATAAGGCTGTATCACTACTCTATACCATAGCCCTAATGAATAATACCGTATATACTCGAGTATAAACTGAAGATCAGCCAAGGCACCTAATTTTACCATAAAAATGACATTAAAAATATGTGGAAAAACTTGGCTTATACATGAGCTTACATGGTAGTCAAAAACTCCCTGCCATTGAGTCAGTGCTGAATCACAGTGACCCTGTAGGACAGGCTAGAACAAGTTTTGTGGGTTTCTGAGACTAATTATTTTCTGGAGTAGAATATCCTGTCTTTCTCCTAAGGATGGGAAAGTGGTTTTGACCTGCTGACCTTGGGGTTAGCAGCCCAATGTGTCATAGCTATGCCACCAGAACCCCGAGCAATAGACAAAGCATACAGAAACATATTTATTTAGTCTAGAAATCTGTTGGGTTTAACCAATCTGGACCAGATTGAGTTGATTTCAAGGATTTCGCATCCTTGGGGTGACAGAGAATGTTAAGCTCTTGATAGTATATTTAGATGACTGCACTTTGAACCCATTTAGAGACACCTCAGAAGAAAGGCTTGGTGATAAATACTCAAAAGGTCTCTTAAACCCCCCCTGGAGCATGGTGTGACACTGCAATGCATGGAGTCACCAGGAGTTGGATTCAACACAGTGGCAGTTGATAAGGGTTTTGTTGGTTTGTTCATTGGTTGCATGAGTCTGCAGCAGCCTGGCACTGTCATTCTTGGCTAGATGGATGGTGAATCTTAGCTGACCTAGGACAGTGTTGGCTAAGTAAAACCTTGTTAAACCTAGCCTTGGTAAACTCTTTGTAATCTTGGGGGGGGGGGGGCGGTTCATAATTTTCACTGAGGTATGAGACCTTGTACTAAGTCTGCTAAGATCCTATTAGACAAAACAATTGGTCAAGAGGTGAGACAGCATGCCCTGTCCAGAGGGAGAGGAACCTTCCAGTTACAAGGCAATGGATGTGGTTACCATAAGAGGTGGACCTCGTTACATAGCACAGATGCTCGACCACTGAAGATGTTGGGGGTTGAGAGTAAAGCCAAAACGGAAGAAAAGCCCCTCTAACTCTTTTCATAAAAGAGAGTGAAAGAAGCGTATGATTCATGACTTGGGGTAGGACCAGCTGCTGAGCTGTACTTGGGGTTCTGTTTGTATCTTCATGCTGGGAGAGGCATGGCAACTATGAATGAGGAAGAAGTCCGAGCCAAAGCAGGTGAGCAGACAGCTAGGTCCTCACGAGGAGTCCAGATGTTGAGTCCTGTGACGATTCCATCCATAGCAATGGAAAGGACTGGATCATGTGATCACGAGGCATCATGGGCAGTGCCACAAAACACAGCAACAAAAGAAAAAACCAAACTCACTGCCAGCAACCTCTTTTGTGGATGTCTAAGACTATAACTACGTATGGGGATGGAAAGCTCAGTCTTTCTCCTGAGGAGCTGCTGGGGGTTTACGGCTTCTGACGACGACACCACCAGGGATTGCCAAGAATGCCCAATGGTTTTCGATGGTAGACCATGGACATTTGAAAGGCCTGCCTCCCAAAGACACGAAATGTCCCCAATGCACAAGTATACTTCTATCATATGATAACCCCCCTAAAATGCAATCAAAAAGACTAGAAGTGCAGACTTTTGGTGGCTTTATGTACATTGGGATCCAGTGCACAAACAGCAGGAAATGCCATCTGGTCCTGCACCATCATTACAATTGTTCCTAAGTTTGAACCTATTGTTTCAGTCACCCTGTCAGTTCATCTTCTCTTCCACTTCTCCATTGCGTCCCCCACCACACACACACTTTACCAAGTACATTGTTCTATTAAGTGATCAAGTACAGTGTTCTATTAAGTGATGTCCTCGGAAGTCCTGGTTGCATCTGGTGCCAGGCCCTTCTTTCTCCTCGTCTTCTCAAAACAGTGTTTATGGCTTCAGTGCAAACACAGCGGGGCTGATCATTACATGTTTGCTTCTCTCTGTCAGGCAGTGGGATGAGCCACTAACAGACTCATGTCCTTGTGTTCTCATAGAAAGCTCAGCACAAGCTTCTTACATACTGGTCCAGAGCGTCTTACGGATGAGGAAGTAAGGGAGCACAGAGCCACAGGCCCGCAGCTCAGTGACAGGTCTATCTGATGTCAGACAGCCGATGCTCTTAACCCCTTCATGATGGCTGCCTCTTGAAAAGGTGAGTCGTCAGAGGGAGAAATCGAATTCGGAAATGCCAGTGCAGAGATGTCAGCAGTGTGAGTAGAATATGGGGAAATGCTTGCTTGCCAGCAATGGAGGCAAACAACCTTGCCATGACCATAGGCATGAACCTTGATCAGGAGCCATGGAGGTGCATGGGTTAAAGCACTCCTCTGCTAACCAAAAGGTTGATGATTCGAACCCACCAGCGTCTGGTTCTGTGAAAGATCTGCAGCTTCAGAAGCCCTAAGAGGCAGTCCTACTTTCTCCTGCAAAGCCACCATGTACAAGCAGACTGCAGAGATGTTGGACCAGGTGTCAGTGGCTTCTGGATTGCCTTGATCACTTTTCAGGGAGCTCTGTGACTCTAGCTGCTGTGTTCCATCCTGGACACCTGACCCCATTCTATAGGGATCGCACCTGTCAGCTCTGGGTCACTTTTGCATAGGGTGAAACAGGGGATTAAGAGAGGAAGGGTTTTGAAAACTGTGACAGGCAGGGGACAATGAAAAGATAGAGCTTGGGAACTGGAAGACATGGTGACATGGAGCTGTGTGGATGTCTTTCTTGAATCATTTCAAGAGATCACAGATGAAAGATGGCACAGCTGTGTTTGGAGATGGTCCAGCACTCTTGGGTCACAGGTCTCTGGCCAGCCCGGTGGGTGATTGCAGCCCTGCGGGTGAATTGATTTGAAAGTAGGCAAGCTGCCTGACATCAGAGGTGTTCAGGCTAGCATGCCATAGGGAGGGCTCTGAGGGAATTTCTTCCAAAAGTAATTACTGCATTTACCTGTGTGCCCAGCCATTCTATGGCTTGTAGCATAACTGTGAAAGCAGTACTTCACATGAAATAATGAGGGAACATCATCTCTTGAAGAAGGAATATGCATTCCCCACTCCAGAGGTTTCCCCCTCACACGGAGGGAGCGCCATGAGTGTGACACACCTCTGACCTTGCTGCCTCCATGAAGAGTGAGAGGGACCGATTATACAACCACACCTTGTTCTACCATGCTTCCCTTCACTGTGCTCTGCTTCTCAGATAGTGCATCTTTTTGTTGTTTTGTTTTGCTTTAAACAGACTGAAGGTTTGTGAAAGCCCTTCATTGAGCAGCATGCTTTCCCCTCGATTCCCCGTGTCACATTTGGGTCATGTTCCCAGTACTCCTCACTCTTCATCATGCAACCCAGCAGCCACTAGGTGACAGTGGGATGGGAGCACCACTTTCCTCTGCACTGAGAAACAACACCACCAAAGGAATCATGGAAGAACCCCACCTTACAAAAGGCACTTACTTGACCATAATGCTCTGGAATTGAACCTTCACTGCCTGCAGTCTGCTTGTACATTTTGGAAATAATAAGCTTCACATTTTTTGGCTCAGAAACTCTGTTTGTTTTGATTTTCCTCCTCCTGAGAGGAACTTTCTATAGAAAGCATAACTTTTCTAGTCTTTTCCAAGCACAACCTACTCCACCCCAGCCCTCCTGTCGAAAGGTTGCCCACATGCCTGTGCCATTAAGACATGGATAAATCTGTGGAATTTGAAGGCTTAACAGTAAGAATCAGTTTTGCTTTCGCCTTAAGCAACTTCCTCCAATTGGGGTCTCTCTGACCTCCATCTTTCACGGTCACATCGTTTGTCTCAATTTGCTCAGAACTCCAGCAGAGATGAGGGTGCTATTCCTGAGCAACCAAACCAGTATGAAAGGGAATCAGAAAGATCCAGGGTGCCATGCACAGAATGTTTACTCAGTGAGCCTAGCGTTTCATTTGTCCTATCTCCAAAAACATGGCAAAACAGGTGCTGTTGTCACCACTGCGGTGTACCCATTAGGGAATGGAAATGTGCCCAGGTAACAGAGCAAAGTTACAACCCAGGTTGGCTTGAACCCAGAGCCAGTGTATGGTCACGGAGAAGTCTTTGAGTGACAGGCTATAAAGGTACCAGGAGCCTTGCGGAGGGCAGGACATACTGACCAAAGTGATCAACACCAGAAGTCAGAGGAGGGTGAGTCTTTTCAGAGTATTGATAAGGAATGGCACTCCCTCCCAGGAGGGGTGGCTAGAACACAGTTGCCATCGTCATCATCATAGGCTTCTTCATCTTCGTCATCATCTTCACAGCGGATGGACCTTGCATGGTACCACAGACCATTCAGAGCACATTGTGCCCGCTGTCCTCAGTGCTACCCGGAGCAGACCTCATCCTTTGGACACAGGGTCCCTGTGCTGGGAGCCTCCTAGACCCAGGGAAAGATTGATACCAAGACATGTGGAGATCTCCAAGGAAGATGGGGCTCAAGAAGCCAAGAGAGGACCCAGAGTGGATGCCTTCCCCTAGGCTGGTGCCCTTAATCCAGACTCTTAGTCTTCTAACCTCTAAGAGAATAAAATACTGTTTGCTAAAGCCAACCACTTATAGTATTTCTGTTGAGCAGCAGCAGATAATCAAGACAGATTCTGGTATCAGCAGAGTGGGGTGCTGCTCTAATGGATGCCAAAAAAAATGTGGAAGTGGTTTTGAAATTGGATAATGGGTAGCGGCTGCATTTTAAGAGTTTTTAACAGCTTCATTGAGATGTCATTGACATTCACTAAACTGAGCATTTGAGATGTTCAACAAGCTTTGACATCTGAGCACACCCATGAAACCATCCCAACAATCAAGGTAATGAACATGTCCATCACCCTGAAGAGTTCCCACATGTCGCCTTACTAACCCCTTTCTTCTGATCCTCTGTCCCCACCTTCCAATCCTAACACCAGGCAACTACCCACCTACCTTGTGACATTCTGTTTGCATTTTCTGGAACGTTACATAAATGAGATCATTTCACTGGCATTCTTTTCTTCGTATCTCTTTATTTGATTTGGTTTTTGGAGTCCACATCATTATTTTGAGATTCATCTGATGGTGGTACACGTCAACCGTTCTTTTTTTTTTTGAGGGGGGGAGCATCCAAAAAAACAGCTACCCAGCACTGTTCCTGAGAGCTGCCACTGGATTTGAACCGCCAAGCCTGCGGGTCGCAGTCCCACACTCAACCACTTATGCCACCAGGGCTCAGTCCCGATATTTCTTTTTGCAAACTCGTCATATTCCATTATGTGAGC
Organism: Nesogale talazaci; assembly: GCA_004026705.1. NCBI lineage: Eukaryota > Metazoa > Chordata > Mammalia > Afrosoricida > Tenrecidae > Nesogale > Nesogale talazaci. The sequence continues at coordinate 1,312 of PVJH01029031.1, read as the reverse complement.
ACACCACATTTTGCTTACCCACTCACAGAGTGACATATATTTGGACTATTTCAATAATTTGTCAAGGTATACATAAGACTACTATAGATGACCATGCACAAGTCTTTTGTGCAAATAGGCTCTCATTTCATAGCTCAGCTTTAGTCCTTCCAACAAGCAGACGACATGGCATTCTTAGAGCTCCCAGGTTATAGAAGAGGAAACTGGGGGCCCAGCAAAGTCAACTGCCCCAGCATCTCATCAACAACAAGTCTTCCTGATGACCCATACTGATGCCCTTGTGCCGTGCTGAGCCTCCACGCCGTGGGGAATGCCTGGCCCTAGGAAAATGAAGACGTTTATTTCTCCGCTCTAAGAATGTAATTCTTGGCCTATCTTTGCTCCCTGTCACCGTTTTCCAGATTGGCTGCTGCACCCGGACTCTCCGAGGGCAAGGTGAGCATTCCTGCTGAGTTTTTCAGTCTACTCCTCAGTGAGAGATAAGAAAATTCTCCCAGAGGCCAGAGCCTTCTCCTGTCAAGAAGACAAGATTACATCTTCATTGATGGAGTCACTTCTAGACCCCAGGAATAACAGTTTAAGAACAGAGCAAACGTCCTTGTGCACAGCCAGCCTCTCTCCAGGAGCGAAGGCTTCTGGTGATGAAAGCCATCTGTGAAGAGCGCCCGGCTCTGCTGGAGAAGCCCAACTCAAAGCCTCAGAAGCTTCCCTGACTGCTTGTGTCCTGGAGTCCTAGGCAGCACTCCAAGGAAGACACACTCACTCTTCCCGGTGAGAGTGAGGCCTCTGGGCCTTCGTCCCCTGACTCCTTCTTCAAGCTGCTTCCTCGGTAGATTGGCTTTTTCATGTGCCGAGAGACTCATTCTGTGTGTGAGAGAAGAGCCCCCCACAGTTCTCGTGCCCAAGAACTCACAGCGCAGAAGAGCGGCAAACACTGTGCAGGGCTGTGTGACAGCCGCTACTGACAGCAGGGTACCTGGAGGGTGCTGAGGGAGCACAGCCTAGGGAGAGACTCGGGTGACCCGCAAAAGCTTCCCTAGGAGGTGCCACATCCATATTTGACGTTTTGAAAATGTTTTTACTCTTCCCACAAAATTACATGCTTGTGATGGCAATTGGTATGATGGTACAACCTGTGGTATGCTGGTAAATGTTGAACAGCCAGCTCTTCCAGGAGGTGAGCAAGGGTGTCTAGCTCTAACTCATTATTGATATCATCTACGTCTATATTCATATCTATATCTGTACACATCTCTTTCATCTATAACTATATCATTATCCATACCCATCCTTATCCATGCCCATACCCATA
>PVJH01029030.1:0-26552 GCA_004026705.1 Nesogale talazaci | reverse complement strand
GAGTGGGAGCTCAGCCTCGAACGCAGCTCCTCGGACTCTGCCCTGCAGACACGCAGGCTGGCGGGCTCCCAAACTGATCACACCATTTCTTCTTCTTTCTATATCTTGCACAACGCCTTAAATGAAGCTCAGAAGAGCCTTCCCAATGGCGTGCGTGTTCCTTACGTGGCACAAAGTGAGGACAACAAATAGCAGGCGCGCCTGGAATCCAAGAAATGGCAGAGCTCCTCACTGGTGCTGCTGCGGTGGTTGGACGTCGGTCCAGTTCCAATTCAGCATGGCCTCATGCGCAACAGGGCACGATGCTGCCCTGCCCCCTGTGCCGGCCTCACCGGTTCTGGGAGGGCTGAGCTCAAGGGGCGGCTGCAGCGTCGGCCCCCCTCACCAAGGGTCTTCACCGGGCTCTCTGACCCTGTCCTTTGTTCAGCCTGGCATCCGTTTCTAGAACCTGTCCTCACCTAACAACCGACTCTTATCTGCTCCAGCCTTCCTTGCAGTACTTTTAGGGTAACTTGAATGGATTTCTCACTGACAGGAGAGGGAACATGGGAAAGAGATCTGCTCCCGCATTTCATTCCCCTTCTGAAAGGAATTTAATCTGTAGAAAGTAGTTTAAAACATCAGCTGACATACGTCCTATAAACCCCACCAGATTACTAATCACCCATTACTCCCAATTAGTGCTCTGAGGAAGAGGGGTGAGTCATAGAGCTTGTTTGCAAGCTGATTGGCCGAGGAAACGTACTCTGTTAAGTTAGGGCAGTGGTCAGCAAACTGCGGCTTGAGAGCCACGTGCAGCTCTTTCAGTGTGATTGCGTGGCCCTGAAGTGACACTGAAGACAATTGAAGGTTATTTATTTCAGATCACGGTGTTTGGGAAAACATTTAAGACTCTTGAGTGATTTTAAAGTTAGGAGTGACAGGATTGCCTCTTCCGCCTCAAGAATTTGCCGGCCCCTGAGCTGGGGGAAGCATTTCTGAAGGACACAGATGCGGAGGGGTGATTTCATAGAAGAATTGTCTTTGGTGGAAACACGGCTCTTTCCTGCCCTGGGGTAACTTGTGAAGAGTTCAGAAACAGCAGAGTCCTGAAAGGGAGCTCCTGGTGGTCTGGTGGGCCACATACTGAGCTGTTTGCGACAAGGCCAGTGGTTTGAACCCAGCAGCCACTGCAAGGGAGAAAGATGAGGCTGTCTGCTCCCATCAGGATTGAAATCCCTGTAGCCCAAAGGGACAGTTCTTCTTTGTCCTGTAATGTGGCTCTGAGGTCACAGGACCCTCTTCCTGGCTGTGAATCTGGTTTTGAGATTTCAAAGTCATCATTGCCTTTGTGTTTAACTTTTCTTTTTTTAAATCATTTTTTTGGGGGGCTTACACAGCTCTCATCACAATCCATATACATCCATCCACTGTATGCAAAGCACATTTGTACCTTTGTTGCCATCATCATTCTCAAAACATTTTCTTTCTAAAGTGCTTGGTATTAACTCCTCATATTTTCCCTCCTTCACCATACCCCTTTCCCTCATAAGCCCTTGATAATTTATAAATTATTATTATTTTGTCATATCATACACTGTCTGATGTCTCCCTTCACCCACTTCCCTGTTGCCCAGGGGGCAGGTTGTATGTAGATCCTTGTAATCAGTTTCCCCTTCCCTCCACCCTCCCGGTATCACCACTCTCACCACTGATCCTGAAGGAATCATCTGTCCTGGATTCCCCATGCTTTTGGTTCCTATCCATACGAGTGGGCATCCCCTGGTCTAGCTGGATTTGTATGGTAGAATTGAGATCATGATAGTGGAGGGGGAGGAAGCATTGAAAAACTAGAGGAAAGTTGCATATTTCATCATTGCTACACTGTACCCTGGCTGACTTATCTCCCCATGACCCTTCTGTAAGGGGATGTCGCTGCATCTACAGATGGGCTTTGGGTTCCCAATCTGTACTCCCCCTCATTTATAGTATAATTTTCAGTTCTGTGATGCCCTCATACCTGATCCTTTCAACACCTCGTGGTCACACAGGCTGATGTGCTTCTTCCACGTGGGCTTTGTTGCTTCTGAGCTTGTTTATCTTCAAGTCTTTAAGACCCCAGACACTATATCTTTTGATAGCCGGGCACCATCAGCTTTCTTCACCACATTTGCTTATGCACACATGTGTCTTCGTCAATCATATCAGGAAGGTGGGCGTGCAATGATATGATTTTTAGTTTTTTGATGCCTGGTAGCTGCTCCCTTTGACACCTCGTGACCACGCAGGCTGGTGTGCTTGTTCCATGTGGGCTTTGCTGCTTCTGAGCTAGGTGGTCGCTTGTTTACTTTCAAGTCTTTAAGACCACAGATGTTATATCTTTTGAACCTTTGTGTTTAATGTTGCAATTCACATTCTTGTAGGTTTCATTGATTCTGTGACTGCCTTACAACCCACCGTGTGCCAGGCACGGGGCTAGGTGAGCTCATGAATGCAGGGCAGCATGCTGTGGGGCAGGAATCTTGAAGTGGGCTCCTGTCTCCTTTGCAAGTGTCTGCACCCGATGATGTAAAGTGCTGCAGGGTAGGGCAGCAGCTGTGACGCTCGCCGAGCAATCTCATTATGTTACCCGTGTGATCCTCAAAATCCCACTGTAGCAGAAAGGCAGCTGCTACACCCATTTTAAGAATGAGTTGCAGGCTCCCAGGCAGGTGCGATTGAATAGGATCAGAAAGTGGCCAGCACTCTCAGCCCTCCCCTGCCCCTTGTCGCCTGGTCTTTCTGTTCCTCAAACCTGCCCAGCCCCTTCCTAAGACACTGCCTTTGTACTTGGCCGTTTCCTTTGCCTCAGGGGTTCTCCACCTTCCTTATGCCATGACCTTTCACACAGTCCCTCGTGTTGTGGTAGCGCCCCCCCAACCATAAAATTATTTCCGTTGACTTCATAACTGTAATTTTGCTACTGTTATGAATTGGGTGACCCCTGTGAAAGGGTCATTCGACCCCTAGAGGGATTGAAACCCACAGGTTGAAAACTGCTGCTTTACCTGGATCCCAGTTCCCCTGATCTCCAGACCCCGGTCTTTCTCATCCTTCGGCTTTGTTTCACATGTCACCTCCTCTGGGAAGGTAGATATTACCACTCGAGCTAAAGAAAGATGCTCCCCATCCACCTTCTCCCAGTACTCAATTGTTTATTTCATGTGCTTATCTGAAATGATGGTAATGGTTTTATAACTGGTTTAGGGTCTGTATCTACCCTAGAATGTTCGTCCAGGAGAGTTGGTATGTGAACTTAGCACTCCCCAGCATGTGTTCTCACATTGCCTGTCTTTCCTGAGGCGGAGGGGGGGAAAGCACACATGCTAATGCTGTGGTTTTTAACCCTGTTGGGCTGACCCCTTTTCCAACTTGAAATAAGATTCCTAAACCATGAAGCCTAACTAGATTAATAATTTCACACATGCGTACACAATGCCCTAACTGATATAAAGAAACAGCAGAAGAAAAATATCAAGGAGCTTTAATGCCGGGGGGGCTCCAAAAAAGTGTCCTGGGAAAAGTTCCATCACGCGTTCATTCCATTCCCCAGGAGCTTTGGAAATGCTTGTGTGTATGGACATGCTCCGGCAGGACTGTGCCTGAACTCATCATGATGGCACGAGACGCATGAATCCATATGCAAACGTGAAAAGATCACGTGAAAAGATCAACCACGACTATGTTGTGCTCATGACCCAAGCGCCTCAAATGGCGCTGCAGTTCAACGTGTCCTTTTCCTGAAATGGTGAATCTTGTTGGGTGGAATTCTAAAGCAAACACGCAATCTTCCATCAATTTACATACATTCCTGGGAAAGGTAGTGGGCATTAAAAATGTAATCAAATCGATGCTGACTCACTGCCATCTGACAGGACAGGGAGGAACTGCCCCAGGGGTTTCTGAGACTAACTGCTTCCTGGAGGAGAAAACCCCACTCATTACCCCGGTGCCAGCAGGGCTCTTCAGTATTGTGATGAGCAGAAAGAAGACTGAAGCTGTCAGTATTCAATGTTTCCTGAGTCCGCACTCATGGCTCACAAGGGCAGCAGTCAAGAAGTCAAGTGATGTGGAGGGTAGACGTGCCTTAACTTGGGTGAAGGGAGAGGCAATATACAGGAAGGCAGAGGGGTGTGTGTCTTGGGGGGGGGGTCATGGGGTGTGAGCACAGAATGGTCGAAGCACACAGAAAGGACTGAGAGAAGCAGAAGAATGAAAGGCAGCTGAGGTCAGTACTGTTACATACCCAATCCTGTCATGTCGTCATAATAGTAGTTGACAAACGGTCACATAGACAGGCCAGATGAACAGGTGTGGGAAGGAGACTGAAACTATATTTGAAAGGGAATATTTAGATCTATGAATTAGCAGGTGCTACAAATATGCTCGTGTATATGGGGGAGCCTACAAAGGGCAAAGGTATAACAGCTTCTACCACTAGCTAAGCCCTTTAAGAATGAGTTGCTGCATGTGGGGCTCAGAGCCATTGTCTTGGGAGCATGGAGTCCAATTGGCACACCACTGGCTACAATGATATTGTTCTGCATCCTACTTTGGTGATTGACACCTTGGGTCTTAGAACTTGGAAGTGAACATCTCAGGCAGTGGTTCTCCACCTTCCTCTTGCCGCAAACATTGAATACAGTTCCTTTTGTTGTGGGGATCCCCCAACCATAAAATCGTTTTCATTGCTACTTCATGACTCTGATTTTGCTACTGGTATGGATTGGGCGGCCCCTGTGAAAGGGTCATTCGATAGCCCAGGTTGAGAACCGCTGATCTAAGGTGCAAGTCTTGGCACCCCTCCACCCAAAGCAAAGCAAAGCAAAGTGAAGAAAGTCAAGGACACATGGGAACCATCAGGACTCCTGGACCACTTGAGTCTCAGCCTCCATGACCTGGAGACCCATAACACCCCTATAGAAACCGCTCGGTCTGGTTTCAAGACTGTAACCCTTAATGGGAATAGAGAGCCTCCTCTTCCTCCTGCTGACCGTGAGGTTAGCACTCCAGTGCAGAACCATGACGTCACCCGGGTTTTGTAACAACAACAACAACTGTTTTTAAAAAGTAAACAAAAGACACCTCCACAATGTTCCACAATCCCCCGGGAGCGGCCCTCGTTGAAGACCATGCATCTGTACAGTCAATCAGTTCTGCAATGAAGTGGTGTGGAGACCAGAGGATGGACAGTGCCATCTGATGGAGACAGTTGGCACTGCCCTGGCAAGAGAGGGGTTGGCTGACTTGAACAACATACCATCTAAAGTAAGCCAGCTTGAGCTTTTTCCTTACAGGTGATGCCTCTAGCAAATAATGGATTCGAGAGAGCTGCTGAGCCAGCACATTCTTCGTGTGGCAAGAGAACTGTAGAGGCCAGTGTCGGCTTCTGGTGGGCTCCTCCGGTTATAAATCGGGTGACCCCTGTGAAAGCGTTATTCGACTCCCAAAAGGGTCACGACCCCCAGGTTGAGAACTGCTGCTCTAGGGCCTGCAGAGCCCAGGCTGATGAAGGCAGGCGAGGCAGGCCCAGTCATCAGCCTCCACCGGACTAGCTGCTGCACATGGCACATGCCATCATCAGAGAAAGGGTCTTCGAATATTTCTGACCCCATATCCCTTAAATATATTTTTGGTGGAGGCAAACAAAAACCAAAAGCCCAACCTTCTGGCAGATCTCTTTCAGTTTAAACCTTAATTTGTTTTCTAATGGGGTGGAGGGATGCCTTCCCTACTTACAGCAGTGCTGTCCTGGGGGTGGCCCCAAGTGACATCCATGGGGACACAGAGTAAGAGCCAGCACAGGAGAAGTGAAGCCAAAGAACAGACAGGAAGGGCTGGGGTTTTATTTGTCTGGTGGTGGGGGGAGGATGGGGTAGATCAGGAGTCACAGAGCAGCACATCCAGCCTTGCCTTTCAGCGTTTCTGTTAAAAATTTGTGGGCTCTGGCCCTGGAGAATCTGTGGGTGCCCACTTCGGTGAAGCGAGGCCTCATGGTCAATCAACTTGAGGGGCCCATTTGTTGTTGTCTTCCTAGGGCTCCCGTGGAAATCCTCTTGAGTCCAAACTCGGCTTCCATAGTAAAGAGTAAAAATAATAAGTAGAAACAGTTGCAGTTGAGTTGATTCCATCCCTCACGTCTGCTAACAGGATCAGAGAGCTGGAAGCACACTGCACTTGACTTGGCAGTTGGCTGGGGGGAGTGGTAGTTTGAGGTGGAGGGACTGACTTCCATGGAAGGAAGGAGAGTAAGCGTCTCAAGAGTCTGACCAGGAGTTTCCCTCTCCATTCCTTCATCATCCACCATCCCTTCTCGGGTCCCAGGGACCATGTAGAGCAGATACTACCTATGGTGACACCTGCATGTCAGAAGATAACTGTGTGTTTGTTTGTTTGTTTTTGTTGGGCATCACTGACTTCTGGTGGTCATGGGAGCTACCTAGCGCTGCTCCTGAGAGCCGCCACCAAGCCCGCGGGCCGTAGTCCTGCACTCAACCACTTACACCACTGGGACTCAACCCCCAAGATAACTGTGTTTATAAGGGTTTCAATCACCAGCTGGCTCTGGCCACACTTGAGCCTCGAACCTTCTGGTCTGCAGCCCAGCGTGGGAACCCTGCACCCCAGGGAATGTCTGACACTAGTGACTTCCCATTTTCTCTCTCAGCAGCGCTCTCAGCCTTCCACACTCTCCCCAGCCAGCAACCTTTAGCAGATCTGTCAGTGAGTCTGCCCCTGCGGGGGTCAGACATTCCATTAGTGTGCGCGGTTTTGACTTTAGGGGTGATGCACAGTACATGCTGGCAATAAACGTGACATCTGGGTGGTTTGGAGAAGCTGCTTTCCACAGAGAAGAATCATTTTGAGTAGAAACTCCTTGCTTGGAGAGCAAGGGGAGCATGATAAAGAAAACTCACTGCCAGTGAGTCCTTGCTGACGCATGACACCTCGCGATGGGTCTCCGAGGCTGCGACTGTTGACCAGAGCCGAAGCCCAGTCTGTGGAGCTGCCGGTGGTTTCGAACAGCCAATCTTGCGGATCGCAGCCCGGCGCACAACCCCTGCACCATCAGCTCCTCGGCAAGGGAGGAGCCTTGCCCAAGTGGAAACTTGAGTCATTAGTCATAATTGGACCTGCTGAAGGAAACTTTTCCTTTGGACAGCTTCCCAAGTCTCGTTGTGTGGAAAGCGAAGCGTCGTGATCCAGCAGAATGAGTTGCTCTAGGATATCTGACTTCAGAAATGGGAACAGCTTCTCTCCTTCCCCCCACCGCCAGTGGAAAGGAAAAACATCCTCCCCCTAAATGCTCCTGAAGATACGTCCACATCGTGATCATGTTTCGCTGGTTGTAAGACTTGCTCCCCAAATCTGAGACCGACCGTGGATCGCCACACCTTGTACGGGTGAGGAAGCAGAGCTCAGAAGGGGAAGTCTGCGCCCCAGATCCTACAGTGAGAGTCGTGGAGGCTTGGAAGTGAGGACCCACTTGTGCACGTCTCCCCGGTTGTCATTGCTTTTCGCTGTGACTGCTGCCCAGTCCCGTGGCCACTGCCTGCATGTGGCTGTTTCCAGTTGTGTAAATTCTATCAAAACCAAGAATCTCCACCACCACCCCCTCACCCCGACTGTCACCCTTCATTACCCTCCAGTCAGTGCCCATCCTAGGCACCGGATGTGCAGTGGAACAAAGCAGGAGCTATCTTTTTGCCCGAAATCTGGCTAGTGGTCACCGAATAGGACAGTGCAGGTAGGGAACATTGCCATCGTTGGGCAGCCCTGCCCGGTCACACGGGTGGAGACAGTTAGCGGCCGGTCATGCCTTCCCTTTGAGGAGAACAGGGCCAAGAGAGGGGTGTCTCGTTTCCTTGCACCGAAGGAGAAACAGTTGACATGGTCTTACTTGAAAGGGCCTGCTTGTTGTCAAGGAGGCAGAGGTGTAGACAGCGAGCGTTTAGAAGCCCCCTTCCTTCCAAACCACTGTCTCGCCACCTTCACCACCCCCTCTCCAAGCTGCACCCCCTGGCCGTGTGGTTCAGTGGCCGACAGGGAGCGAGAAGGGGAGAGGCAGGGTGCCCAGCCCCACAGCTGTTCAGGGTTTCCGCTTCAGAGAGCCGTGGAGAGCCAGCCTCCCCGATGGGATGGCAGCCTAGGCAGAAGGAGTCTGATACAGTCCCAGGCTCACCACGTGTGAGCTCCTGATGGCCGAGATAAGGCAGCTAGCCTGCGTCCGTCCATTCATCCGGGGACGCTGCTGGGCGGGCGGGCACAGAGGTTGCAGAAGCAAAGAAGGGACAAGGAAGAGGTGGCGGCTGCCGAGAGGGAGCGCAGTGAAACTTGTGGACAGGTAACAAGATTCGCCATCTCTCCCCCACCCCGGCCTGGAAACTCAGAGACCATGCCTCCGGAGGAGCTGCATTCCTGTTAGCATTGCTGCTATTGGTTCTGTTTCTGGGGTACTTCCATAATGAGAAGCAGTTCGCTGGGTGATTATATAGCACTTACTTGATGGTAACTTTTTTTAAAGAAGCTATGTTGTGGTGCAGTGAACCCTGGTGGCGCACTGGGTTAGGCCTTGGGCTGCTAACTGCCAGGCCAGCCGTTCGAAACCAGCTCCCTTTTGGGAGAAAGTAGAGACTTTATATTCCTGCAAAGAGTTACAGGCGCAGAAGTCCACGGGGGCAGTCCTAGCCTGTTCTGTACAGTCACTAGGCGTCAGCTTGGACCCCAGGGCAGTGGGTTTGGTTTGGGGTTTGGGATGCTGTGTTGCTGGGTGAGAGGTTGCTGAAAGCAAGAGGTGCACTGCTCCGTTGCTGCCCTATGTGAGTACGGTTGACCTCACTGGGGCAGGGCTTTGCCCAGGTCGCTTCCTGCTCCATCCCCAGTGGTGCCCCAGGTGACACCGGTGGAACCCCGAGCCCCTTCATAAAGATCCCTCCCTGCCAACTGCTGTGCTGTGCTTTGTTCTCTTTGGTGAGAGGGAGAACCCATCCATGGACTCGGGGAAAAATGCTCAAATCTAAGGAACAGAAAATGCAACTCTTCAGGCTCTTTTGAGAGATTATGTCGTTTTTGTTTTTTTTTTTTCAGAAAGGTGTGCTTTTCAGGTCCCGCACTGCCTAGTTCTGAAAAAGAGATGGGGTCTCATGAGCTTGGGGTGAAAAGGACTCCTTGACTGGTCTCTGCACCCCGGGGCTGGGGTGGGAGTGGGGGATGTGTGTGTGTGTGTGTGTGTGTGTGAGAGAGAGAGAGAGAGAGAGAGAGAGAGAGAGAGAGAGAGAGAGACCTCACCCTCACCCGCATGATCCCTCCAGGTTGCTGCCTATGGCTCTGCGAGCAGCTGTGTCGCAGTATGGGAGAATGATTGCCAAAAGCGCGTGGCTTCTCCTTGCCACCGTGCTTTCGGGGGCAAGAGGCAGGTGGGGCTGTGATGGCCACAGCCTGCCATTCCTACTGCCGTGGGTTAGGCGCTGCACTCCGAAGAGAAGAAACGGGCTGGGAAGGTAGGTTGGGGGTGGAGGCTGCCGTGTGGTCCAGGGCAGGTGGGTCTGATGAGCAGCGAGAGAAACGGCCACAGCGCCTCCTTCACAGAGGCTACGGGAAGCACACATCTTTTTAACGTTTGGAGACCACCATGGTGGGGAATGAAAGAGAGGAAAAGGAGCAAGGAGATGAGACGGGGCCATTCCTGGAAGCACACGGGTGGGCTCCATATGCCTTCTGTGTGCAGCCCCCCCGCCCCCCGCCCCAGGTAGGGCAGGGAAGTGAGACTAAAGGCCTGTGGCTCTCGGACGTACACGTTCTTGGCCAGAGCATACATCCTAGACTGCAACCCGCTCTCTGTTGCCGACGTGCCTATAGCTTACTCCCCGCTATCACCCTTCCCCACCCAGCACCTACCGCCCTACCTGCTGTCCTAGCTTATCTCTGGCCCACTTCCAGCTCTGGAAGCCAAGCTGCTTGGCCAGCGCCCCAACATCTTGCCAGCTCTTTCCATTCAGCTCCCCAGGGAGGTTGGATCCCCCTCTCTGGGATCCTGGAGCCGGAGCAGTCCCACCTGGCGCCGGCCTCACCACCTGCCTGGGAGCCTCCTGGCCCAGGGCCAGCCCGTGCAGCTGCCTCCCTTTTCTCGGTCAGGGTGGGGCCCCAGTGGAGCAGGACCCGTGCAGGCTGCCCCCCCCGCCCCCCAGGTCTTGTTCCCTCTGGCCCCGTGCCCAGGCTGCAGGTAGAGCCGCCGTTGCCTTCCATCGTCCAGTGAGGTCTGGCAAGCCGGAGCCGTGGATTTGGATGAAGCTGCTAGTTTCTAAGCACCAGCTTTGTAGCCCTTCAGCCACTTTAAACCCGCTGCCTTCTTATTTTCCAAGCCAGCTAGTAGACGTCATCCTGGGAGGGGCATCTGTTGTTTATATTTATGGGCCATTGTTATGAAAGTCCCACCACCCCCGTAGGGTGAGGTGACCTCATTCTGCCACATGCTTGGCTTTCAGATCGGCATCCACTCTCAACGCTGCCAGTATTCCTGCCTGGATCCGGGCAGCCTTCTGTGGGCTCACAGCACTGTGGGACCACGGAGCTCTCCTCTGCGTCCACTGGACCCCCCCTCTCCCACCCCGGTCCTTTCCAACTCCGAGCCAGGCTGCGTCCGCTTCCCCGACTGTGAGTCTTGGGGAGCCCAGACCAAACCAAACGCACTGCTCACTCATAGCGACCCTCTAGGACCAGGTAGCATGGCCTCTCTGGCTTCGGAGATTCACTCTGTGTGGGCGTGGACAGCCTCACCCACCAGCTGAGGGACTGCTGGTTTCTAAGTGCTGATGCCACCAGGACGCCTATCCTCCTGCCTCAAGGCAGCCGGCAGTGGGTTTGAACCACCAGCTGGCCTTGTGGTGAGCAGCCCAGCACCTACCCCACAGTGCCAGCAGGCGAGTGTCCTCTCAGAGCGGTACACACAAATGTACAGCTGTGTGTGAACACAGATGAACATATATGCACATAGTTACATAGGTGTGCATAGCTGTGCATGTGTATGTACATATGCACATATATGCACTGTGTCAATCTAGGTTGATGCATAGTTTCCCAAATTAGGCGCACCCCCCCCCCCCGGTGGTGTGTGGAATGAACTAAGGGCATGGTAAAAGGTTTTCATTGCTAGGGAGGTCATGAGGAATTTTTTTTTAAGAGGACAGTAGACAATATAAGTTTGGGAACCTCTGATGGGAGCAACAAATTCACAGACAATGTGTGTAAGAGAGAACTTTATATCAGAGACTAATTGTTTTTAAGAAAACATCCCAGCCCCGTCTAGTTCAAGTCCATAAGTCTGAAATTAGCCTATACGTCTGATATAAAAGTATAAATTCTTCTTCAGACTCACACCACACATGCAATGACACCGAATGCAGGGAGATCACAGGCCAGTGGGTGGAAAGTCTTGTAGATCCAGTGGCGGTGGAAGCATCTCAGCACTGGCGGGGGTCTCCGCGTGGCTTCTCCAGCTCCAGGGCTCTGGCTCCATCAGGATAGCTCCACGAGGCTTGTCTACAGGACTGTCTCCAGGAAGAGTGTGCGTCGGGCCTCCGGGGAGCTAGTCATCTCCTTAGTGCCTCCAGATGGGGTCATCGAGCTGCAATAGGCTAGACTTCACCCCTTTGCAAGTAGACAGATTATGCAACCGCCACACACACATTCGTTCTATTCACTCAATTGGATTGTTGAGATTGTTGTTGCTGTTTTGTTCTGACTCACAGAAACCCTGTGTGCAGTGGAACAAAACCCCACCGGGTGGCCCTGCACTAGCCTCACCACGCTGAACCTCTGCTGTGTTAGATTAGGCTGCCTTTGGCACAGGGGAAAGATGGGAAAAATAGGATGCACAGACAGCCCCCTCCCTGGGGGACAAACAACAGAAAAATGGGGGGAGGGAAGACGTCAGACAGTGTGTGACCTGACAAAATAGCAATAATGTATAAGTTATCCAGGGTTCGTGAGCACAGGGGGAAAATGAGGCGCTGCTACCAAAGGCTCCAGTAGAAAGGAAATATTTTGACAACGGGGAGGGCAACAAAGGTACAAATGTGCTGGACACACTGGATGGATGGATGGATTGTGATAAGTGCGGTATGAGCCCCCGATAAGATGATTACGAAAGGAAAGATGGGAAGATCATGAGGTTGGCTGGGGAGCTGTTGCCTGAGGAGTCGGAAATGGGAACAATGGAAAGGGATGTGGACGAGAACTGGGCTGGTATCAGCAAAAAGCTGGCAAAGGCTCCGGGATTCCCACCTAGACCCAGGAACACCGGGTGCTGGCCCTCAGGTTGGGCCTGAGACTTGGGGAAGCCAGAGCGGCTTGCTTGTGCGCATGCTCCGTTTCAGGGGGCGGGGCTTCCAGGTGAAGGGGTTGAAGAGCGGCGGGCCTGGACGTCAGAACTTACTCGGCGGGTCTGGCCGCCCCTGGAGAGGTGTCGTGCAGGACAGCGTCTCAGGAAGGAGGAGAGAGACTCAGGTTTGGCTGTTGCAGCAGCGTCCGTGGCAGGCGAGCGGCGCCTGACAGCACTCACGAGAGGCCCAGGGTCAGGATTCAAGGTCGCGATGACCGTCCCCGGTCACTGGTTCGAGTGCAGATCCTCAGACCTCACACCTTTGCCTCCGTCCGTTTTGAGAGGACTGTCCAGGGCGAGAGGCCTCACCGCGAAGCCTCTCGGGGCCCGGGCCCACCCTCGGCTGGTGGCGGCAGACAGAATCCCATTTTCCGCTCCAGCTGCTCTCTCTGGGCAGAAATGTAGGGTGGCTCATATGGGAGCCCGTCACCTGTAAAAGACGGCAACGCCACGCCGTTTCTGCAGGACTGGAGACCACCCGACGGACACAGCTGTTCTTCAAGGTGCGAGGTTGGGGAGATTCCTCAAGAGTGAAGCGTGCTGCTGGCCTGTGTCACGGCAGGCCGGGTCAAAGTCATTGCCAAAGCTGTTTATGTTTTTCGCAGACTTCTCCACATGCTTCCATGTCCACATTCAAAGGGTTCGAAATCACTTTCTAGGATTTACTGGTTTCTTGCCTTTCTCCACGCAACATTGGAAAAATAAGCTTTTGATCCTCATGTAGTTTTCATCGCTAACCACAAGAGGGTACTACTGGCTTAAACGATTTAAAAATCATTTCTTACAATGGAGCATTTCACGATGTACTGTAACCCATAGATCCCCAAATTTATTTGGTCTTCCTCCTCCTTCTCAGAAAAAAAAATTATTCAATGTCCCCTGCCAATGAAAGACTTTTTCATTATAACTAATGTACCCCCTCCCCCCACCCATTGTTCAGGTGCCTCCAGGGGCCGGTATCACCCCCTCTGAGAACACTGCTTTAATCTGTCACTCCACTTTTACCAGCCTCAGAGAGCTCACTGCCACCAGTTCATGCCAACTCACAGGGACCCGAGACCCTAACCCTTTACAGAAATAGAGGGACACTCGTCTTTCTCCCACACTCCCTGATAAAAGCGGCCTCTTCCTATAGCTAATAGAGTCTCTACTTTCCAAGTACACGGTTTCTTATTCTAAAAGGCTTATTCTTTGTAAACTTTGATGCTTTAAAAAGTTTAAGATCCGATCCTGCTGAAGGTATTGTGAATAACCTTGTAAACATCACAGGAACATTTCCCAGCGATCTTTCACCAGCCCAGAAATAGTTCCTTCCTATGGTATATGGGGGTGCAAACGACCAGTGCCCTCAGCTGCTAGCCCAAAGGTTGTAGGTTCAAGCGCAGCCAGAGTTGCCTTGGAGGAAAGGTCTGGTGATCTACTTCTGAACAATCGGCCATTGACAGCCCTTCAGGGCACAGGGGCTGTCTGACCCCCGAAGGTTCACCGTTGACCTGACAGCAGCAGGTCTGTGGGCTTCCGACCGAACCCCTCTCTCTGCCCAACACAGCACACCGCCAGTGTGTGTCTGCTCACACCCGGCTGCTTCGTGCCTTCTCGCTTTACCTCCGCAGACCCCCGACACACACCTGTGCCACCCCCACCTGTCTGCTTCGCCTGGCTAGCTCCTTTCTTTCCTAAAGCCACAGCCAGGTGTCCCTACAGGTGAGTTTTCAGGCCTAGCTCCCACCGCATGAATGTGAGCCTCTGCCGTTTCTGCGTTGAAGCAGTCAACGGATGCGTGATGTCCCCTCCAGACTCTGAGCTCCTGGGGGCAACAGGGTTGCCTCCTGGCCCTGTGGCCATGCCGAGGCTGATGCCGGTGAGGCACCATGACTGAGCACAGACCCTGGAGCCAGAGACTGGGACTCGAAGCCCAGCACCCCAACGTGGCGGCTCTGTGGTCTTGGGTGTGTTATTTTCCCTTCTCTGTAGCTGAGAAGGAAACAGCACTGGTGGCGTAGTCAGCACAGGTTGGACTGCTCACTGTGAGGTCACGGTTTGAAACCACCAGCTTGTCCGCAGAAGAAAAATGAGGCTGTCTATTCCTAGAAAGAATTACAGCCTCATGGACCCACGGAGCCAGCTGTCCCATGCCCTGCAGTGTTGTGGTGAGCCATTAGGGACTTCGATGGACAGGAGTTTGCATGTTTGGGGAGGTACCTGAGTTTAAGGAGTCCTGATGGCAGTCTAAGGTCAGGTCTTGGGCTTCTAATTGTAAATTTGGCAGTTCAAACCCGTCAGTTGCTCTGTGGAGGAAAGCTGAGGCTACCTGCTCCTGAAAGACATACAGTCTTCTGACCCCTCCCAGCTTCTCCATGGTCTCAGCTCGCTGACAGTGGGCTTGGGTTTGGTGGCACCATGGTGAAGGGCTGGACTGCTTACGGAAAAGTGGGGGGGTTCAAACCCACCTGTTGTTCCAAAGGAGGAAATGATGACAGAGTCTGTACAGATTGGCAGTTCTGGTCTGCCTTGTGGAGTCGCTACAAGTTCGGACAGCGGTGGATTGGGTTCGGGACCTCAGTGACTCCTAGTAGATTGTTTGAGATGCGACCCACCTCATCCGAGGCCTGTGGTGAGGACGGAGGGAGGGAGTCTATACGGCGTGCCGTGTCGCTCAGCAGTGTGCCTGCAGGTGGAGCTGTTCTCTGCTGTTCCCGGAGGGACTGGGACCTGGAAAATGTGTTGGCGTGATGATGCCTGCGCCAGGGTGCATCATTACAGTGCCCACCCTGGGCCAGCGTGCTCCATAACGCAACAACCCAAAGAGCAGGAGGAAAGCTGGCAATTGATGGTCTCCCGGGCCCTTGTAAGCCCAGACTTAGCCCGTCCCAGCAGCCCCCTGCCCCTCTCCTTCTTGTAAACGCCGTCTGTTCTTGGTTAGTAGGAGCCCTGGTGGCCTAGTGGTTGTCTGTTTGATGGCCAATCACCAGGTCAGCAGAGAAAGACAGGTTCAGAAGCCCACAGAGCAGGTCTCCCCTGCCCTGCAGGGTCCCAATGAACCAAGAGCAGTGCTTTTGTGATTGTGCACACAAACTGACTTGCCGTTCGCTTTCAGAGTCCACACCAAGACAGCGGCCACTCCTACACTGCGGTCGTGGTGCACACGTGGGGACGGTGGGGGCGGAGGAAGAACGAGGGTGGCCACTCTGTGCCTCTGTCCAGGAGGCCAGGCCCCATGCCCCCTGGCTTCAGTGAAGGCCTGAGAAGCACGTTGCCAGACTCCTTGAGAAAATGGCACCACAGAAGGAAAGAGCAGACAGAAATGTGGGGCCAAGGCAGGGTGCTGGGTGGGTGCCCAGGCTGTCCATGTCGTCATGGCAAGAGTGTGGGTGAGGGGCAGCACACTGGGCAACAAGGAAGCTCTGCCATCCTAGGAAGGGGCTGTGGGCTCCTGCCTCACCCCCACTGCAGCGTGCGGGCGCTTCTCCCACCCCTGCCCTCTGGGACTCTCCGCCGGGCGCTGGGCAGCCTGTCTCCTCTTGGTTCTCATTGGAGCCTGGCTGTTGTTCCCTGAGCCCTCCCCTCTCCCATTAGCCATTGAACGGGGGACCATGTTGCACCTCGACCCCAACATCCAGGAGCCTGGAGGTGAGGTCCCCTCTTTATTACTTGCAACTTCTCTTCTAGCCCCCCCTGTCTCCCCCCTCCCCGGCTTTATACAGGTTACCAGGCCTGAAACAGGAGATGGAGTTGTCTTTCTTTGTAGACAATGTGATTGTGTCTATAGAAAATCCAAACCGACTTACAGCCAAACTGTCAGACTTTGTAAGCAAAACTGAGCAAGGGTCATTGCCAAAAGGACAACATATTTAAAAAATCGTTGTTTTTTAGTACACCAGCAACCAACAGTTTAAGAATGAAATTTGTAAAAGAGAATCACTTACAGTTACATCAAAAAGTTAAGTTCCTGGGACTAAAATTGATTTGCGATGCACAAGACTGCAAGCTAAGTGCCATAGAGTCGAGGCAGACTCAGAGTGACCCTACAGGGCAGCGGGGAGACTCTGACTCTTTACAGGAGTTGAAAACCCCATCTCTCTCCCTCAGAGTGGCTGCTGGATTCGAACTGCTGACTTTGTGGTAGGCAGCCCAACTCATAACCACTGCCACCACCAGAATGCCTGGAGTCTTCTGAGAAAAACTGCAAGCCATGATGGTGAATTGAAGGGGACAGCAACCTCACAGATCAGAAGACCAGGAGTGGACAGGCGTCAGTTGTCCTCAAATCATCCAGTAGACAGGTTGCAATGCCAATCAAAATCCCAGGCAGGGCAACTGATTTCTGTTTGTAGGGTTGAAGTGGGAAATGCAGAGTGGATTTCGGAATGCACACGTAAATGCTAAGGATCCAGAATAGTCACGCCAGTCTTGAAGAATGGCGTCAAAGGACTGATACTACACGCTATCAAGACTTACCCTGAGGGGAGCTCTGGCGACGGTGCTTACGTGGAAGGCTGCTAACCTTGACCTCTGCAGTCAGACCCACCACGGAAGAAAGATGAGGTTTTCTACTCCCTTGAAGAGTGACAGTCTCGGCTCCCGAAGCCCACAAGGGCAGGTCTACCCTGTCCTACAGGCTCACTATGAGGGCAGTGAAGGGGGGAGTCAGCATGAAGACACAGTCACTGTGACCAGCGATGCCTGCCCCAGGCCTTCTTCATTCCTGGGCTTGCCACCACAGCTGTGCTTTTTACCAACCTCTCTCCCTCTCTCTCTCTCTTTTTCTTTCTCTCTTCTCTTCTCTCTCTCTGGCAGTTCGTTTGCTTCCTGCTCTGTGTTAACCTGGGTGATCTGCAATGGGAAACCAGGTCTTCCCCAGTCCCCACCAAGGTCACAGAACAAGACGCCAGCCTGCCAGGAAGTGGGGAAACTGGCACGGGGTGGCTGTGGGCCTCCCTGACCTTGAGCAACCCCATCTGACTTCCAAATAACTCTCTGCCCTCACTTGGGGGTGACACCCACAAAGCAGAAAGACGCTGTGCATACTCTCCAGGATTCTCGGCCATCCAGGGAGAGTTAGAAGATGACGATTGATGGGACCCCAGGGCGAGTCAGTTCTGACGGTCAGCCAGGACTCACTGTTGGAAGATGCCCCTGTTAAGAAGATGCCCAGAGCAGGTGGATTGCAGGCACACTTACGGGACCTTTGTGTCGCTGTTGATTATCTGGGCCGAAAGTGAGCACAACAACCTCAGGGGCAGCTGGCCAGAGGGGCCGCTAGGAAACCAACTGAGGCCGAGATGAAGGTCAGCCCAGTCCACAGTGCTGTGTCTGCAGGTTGCAGGTGTACTGCAAGGTGCAGCAGGGGGTGGGGGTGCTTCTCTGAAGCAGAGCGGACTCCCAGCTTCTAAATCATGTGTGTAGTTGTTGCTTCCACCTCTGCCATCACTCCTCAGCAAATTCTGTGAAGTCTTGTGCTGTGAAGGAGCAGTTCCCTGCAGTACCCAGACCTGGGCACCTTTTCTCAGAACAAGATGGGCACACACATCACAGGACCCCTAATTCATCACTCAGGGGAGGAAGTCCTAGCACCTTGACTTCAGTGAGTTTGAGCTGACAGAGAGGTCTTTTGCTGCTGAAGAGGCCACCGACTGTGCCAGTGGCTGCATGGGGACAGAGGGAAATGGCATAGCCCCACTCCTCACCAACTTGTGGGCAGATTGGATAGAAAGGAGATGTCTAGGGCATATGGTTAGATAGGGCGCTGCTGTCGTTTCATACATAGTCATAAAAGAAATACCACAAAGGGGTGGCTTTAAAGAATAGACATTTATTTTCTCACTCTTTGAGAGGCCAAAAGCCTAACCCAGGATCTCCACTGTGATGAGGCCTTCTGCGACCCCCTCTATTGGTTTCTGGTCATCAATGACACTTCTTGGTGTTCCTTGTCCTTCCCCTGTTGACCCCTGTGTCTATTTTATAGCTCAGACATAAGAAGGTTTAGCATTCACCCTATACTGACTGAGACAACCTCAGCTGCCTCATTGATTACACTGTATTAGGTTGCATGATGGAAGGTAGTTTGCACATATTTATTCACATGTCACGAGTCTACCCACTCCCTGTCTGTCCATTTGCCGCATTCCAATGGCTCACAGGGTACCATCATGCTGGAAGCCGTGACACTAGTATTCTAAACACTGTCAGGGTCACCCTTAGTGACTTCAGTGGAGCTTCCAGAGTAAGACTAGGAAGAAAGGCCTGGTGACCCACGCCCAAACATTCATCAGTGGACACTCCGTGGATCACTGTGGTGTTGGAAAGCGAGCCTCCGACGCTGGCCGGCACACAGTGGCCCACACGTGAGATCCAGTGTGCTAACCCTGGGGAGGCCAGGCCACACCGGCCATGACCTGATCTGCCCTAGATGGGGTTGGGTCATCATGACTTGCCGGCAGCCAACAGGAGCCATCCTGTGGTCGGTGCACCGGTTGCACGAGTGTTTGGTCAGACGGCTGGAAGGGAAGTCAGGCATAGCAACGCTAGTCCACAAAAGGAGCCAGCAGTCCGGCCCCCTTTTTACCTCATGCTCCAGGTTTGGGTTTGTGCGTCTTCTGGGTCAGAGGTGGCCTCTGTGGGCCTTCTCTGCTTGGTTTTCAGAGCAGGGGTTGTGGCTCTGCATGCCACACAACGTGGGTTGATGGCCCTGTGGTGTGCAGGCGTCACCTCCCCCTCAGCAGCCCGCCTATCATTCTCACAGCAGCAAGGAGTCAGGGAGGAAGAGGAGGGGAGTTACAGGCAGCCCAGGGAGAGGTAGGTGGTGGGGAGGGCGGGGAGGGGTAGGCTCCCAACCTGTGTTTTGAAAACCTGGTGAACCTGTGTGTCCTGAGAGGCAGCTTGCGTGACTGGTTGGAAGCACAGACCAGGGAGCTGGAGCTCCAGCCTGCTCTTATCAGCTGTGTCCATTTGGGAACTTGATCTTTCTATTCCTTGGGCCGTCTCTCCGCTGGATAAAATCATAAGACAGGGATTAGAAACTTCGGTTTTCCAGCGTAATTTGTTCCAATGTCCTGTCGGAACACCTGATAAGTTTGAGAACAGAACATATTTTTTTCCCATAAGAAATAACGGAAAACCAAACAGTTGCCTCGGAGGCCCCCTGATGACACTTAACAAATTCGTTCTTCCAGGACTCTAACACAAAGTTGACAGCCCTTGGTTGGGGAAACACCCTTCCCCTCCCCACTCCCCCCACCCCCCCAAACATCTAAGCACAATAAATAGAGCACATCACACATCAAAACACAATACAACTGCATAAATCAAATTATGATGTTTTCTGCCAAGAAGGCCCAATGGCGAATGTCTTAACGCACCCACACCGGCGCTAAGTGAGAGCAGCGTTTAGACTGGCGTGGTCACCCCCTTGGGGTTTACAGTGTGATGCCAGGAGCCACTCACTCACTCACTCGCAGCCCGGACAGGCGGTTTGGGGTCAGAGTTCCCGTTCCACTGCCGAGCAACCTGACAAACATGGAGCAGATGTGTGCTGAACTCTTCCGTTGGCGTTTGGAGCCATTCGACATCCGACGTCCCCCTGTACCTACCTCGCAGCAGGGTTTTGACAAGGCTGGAAAGAAGCATAAAAGGATGCAGAAGGCCGCTTAGTGCCGTGCCGTGGTCAGCAAACAGAGTAAGCAGGCTCCTTTGCCTGCAGAGCAGCCCACACCTGGCCTGGGCTGAGCCAGAACCTGTGCCCCGCACGCTGCCTTTGAGACTGTGCACGCATCAGGTACAGTAGCTCAGTGACGACCCAGCTCTCCGATTGCTGTGGAACTGACTGTGTTGCAAAAATCGAGCAAGCGTGAGCCGACCCTTCCAGTATTTCTATCACTAAAGCCTCTCATCCTTTTTAGGATTGAGAAACACATTTCCGAGGGTGAGTTAAAAAAACAAACAAAACAAAAACAAAACCCTTGCACATCCTGTGTCATGTCAGCGGTCAAAGTTTTGCGTGGTTAGTAACTTTGTTGTGGAGTCCATGCCGATGCGGGGGTTATGTGTTGAGCTGTTCACTGTGAGACTGGCAGTTCTAAACCAGCAGCTGCTCTTTGGGAGAAAGATGAGGCTTTCTTTTCTCATAAAGGTTTACAATCTTGGGAACTCACAGGTGTCATTCTCCTCTGCCCTGTAGGGGCACTGTCGGGTCCCCGTTGACTCTCTGGCAATGAGGTTGGTTGTGTGTTGGTGGGGTTGGAGTCATTTTGCCATTTTTACAGTGACATTTACAAAAGCAAATACAGAATTGAGAGAGATAGAGAGCTGTGTTCATGTATGTGTCCTGTGATCCTCGGGATGTTCAGTTACAGTGGTAATGCAGGAACTCCTTGTTCAGAAGAAAGCTGTTTCGATGTGAGGAGAGTCCAAGAGGATGGGTAGAGGGCTGGGAGCTACACCTGGTGAAGGAAGTCTGAAACAATGCACTCACCAGGGCAGGGTCAGGCCACTTTTTTTTCCCCCTGCCAATGGTCATTTAGCTATTTGTAACTTCATCCACAGGACATACACTATCATCTCCTTAACAATTGGCCTCCTATATTGTGGGCTTTTACTTAGCTCAGCCCTATGGTGATGACTGGGATGGCTTCTTTTTGCTGACGCGTGTGATGTCAGCTGGTGGTGATGATTTGGGGGGCCTTACACAGCCCCTTCCTCACCCCTGCTCCACACCGTGAGCGTCTCGATATCAGGATTAGGTCAGCTCTTTGTGGGATCTTAAGCAGTGACCTTCCTGGTTCTCCAAAGTGTTTGAATAAGTGCATATAAAAGACCCAAAGCAGAGGCACATAAGACTGAACTGAACATAAGGCACACAACAGGAACTGCTTTTACACTAGCGAGGGGCACACAGGCAGTACAGAACGGTGCTGTGGTCAGTCAGGGCGAAAGCATTGCGGGGCCATGCACTTGGCCACAGTGGCAAACATTATGTCCATCTAGCCAATAGAGCCCTGGGTTCAAGTGCTAGCAACAGAAGGATGATGTGTCCCGAGACCAGAAAGTCCCTCCCCTGCCTGCAGTGGGAGAAAGGTGAGATCTAATCCACAGTTTTCTCTCTATAGTTGAACCTGCAGCTGGAAGCTCGATTTGTCTCAGTGCGGGGGGGGGGGGGGGGGTGTCCAGGGAAAGGAGAAAAAGGGACAACAGCGACAATAATATAAACACCAATAAACACCAAGTGAGCATACTTCAGGCATTTGTATAAATCCATCAACTCATTGAAGTCACACAGCAATCTTATGATGCAGATACTATTATTACTTCAGGGCTTGCAGGGGTCAGGGATGAGGTGATTAAAGGCTGAGTCACTGACAAGGAAGTTGGTTCTGGAATCCACAGACCACCTAGCCTCCACCCAGAAAGGCAGTACATGCTTCACACCCCATTGCCCATGTTTCCATGGCAATGGGGTTTGGAAAAATTATTTTTAGTGAGGGATGTCGTGTCTCTTGGTGGGTCCAGCCCCATGGTCTTCTATGTGCCTTGTCTGCTCTGGGCAGGAATATCGTCCTCAGGGCTTGGTGGGCCAGGATGTCCTTTCTCTCCCCTTCCCTCTTCATTTCTCCTGTGTGCTCTAATCAGATGATCCTTCCCCTGCTCTTCAAGCTTTAGCCCCAGGGCTGTCAGAAGAAGTGCATTCTTCTGAGGTGAGGGGTGGTGGTGTCTCCATAGTTGGGATTGGGGCTGGCCCCACAGACCTCTCTATTGGTATATGCGGGTATGTTGTATTCACATCTTGGCATATCAGGTTGAAGCCTGGTCTCTCTCTCTTTTCTCTCTCTCTCTCACCCTTCCTCTCTCCCTCCCCCTATGGAGATAAACAATACCCAACGATGTATGTTTACAGTGCTTTTCCCTATGCCCTCTTTTTTGTTTGTTTGTTTAAGTTTACGTCAGTGAACTCATGTTGTACTTGTCCTTTTATGTGTGGATTACTTCCCTTAGCATGGTTTCCTCCGGTTCTTTCCATGCAGCAATGTGCTTCATGCGTTCATCACTGTTTTTTAGAGAGGTGTAGTACTCCATTGTATGTGTGTATCACAGTGTCTTGATTCTTTCATCTGTTAATGGAAATTTTGGGTTGTTTTCAATTCTTTGCAATTGTGAACTATGCCTTGATGGACCTGGGAGCACAGATGTCTGGCCCTGGTTTGTTTCTTATCTCTTCTGGGCATATACCCAGTAGGGGGATTGCTGGGTTATATAGTAGCTCAATCTCTATCTGTTTTAGATATTACCAAATCAAATTCCATAATGGCTGTATGTACTTTCAGGTCCACCAGCAGTGGTCAAGAGTTCCTATCTTCCCACAGCCTCTCCAACACTTGTTACTTTCTGAATTTTTGAGTTGGGCTATCTTTGAGGGCGTTCGTAGGTGTCTCATGGTTGTTTTAATTTGCATAAGAGACTTATGGCTAATGATGGGGAACATGATCAGGAACATTTTCTCATGTATTTATTGTGCATTCAGATTTCTGCCCTTGGGAAATTTCTGTTCAGGTCCTTTGCCCACTTCCTCAATGGACAGTTAGTTATTTTTCTTATTGTGAGCTTGTGGAGTACTGTAGATTTTAGTAATAAGGCCTTTGCCTGAGGTGTCATTGCTAAAGATGTTTTCCCAATCTGTGGGCTCTCTTATTACTCTCTTAGTGACTTCTTTTAATATACACAGGAGATTTATCTTCAGAATATCCCCTTTATCATTTTGTGACTCCTCTGTATTTGTGTCCTTCCCTATTTCTGACAGCCTAGGTATTCCCTCTGCCGAGGTTCTCAGGTTTGTCCCAATTCCCTCATTAATGGCCCTAATAGTTTGGGGGTTTACCTTATGTGTGACCCACCTTGAGTCTATTGTGCATGGAGTGAGATAAGACTTTTGGTTCGTTTTTCTGCAGGTAGATATCCATTTTTTCCAGCACTACTTGCTGAACAGGGCATCCACTTCCCATAGCACTGTGAGGGACAACGCTGGACACACAGTGTGGGAGTAGTGTGCGGTCTGGTTCTATCCATCACGCTGGGGTGAAACACTAAGGGCATGCAACAGAGCAGCCAGGGGAGTAAAGTGAGGAAACCCCCGGGGAACACCAAAAATAGACTACAGAAGCGGAGCGTGGCACCCCATCAGACTCAACTGGAAAACACTCATAAAGGCCAACAAACAGACCTTGAGCTATTTATAGGCTTTTCCATTTTTGCCAGTGTCTTCCTTTTTGTTACTATTATTTTGTTTTTGATACTTTTTATTGTTGTTATTGTTTTGGTTTTGACGTCCTTTGTTGTTTTATTTGGTCTTGCCAGTTTTTTCTTGCACTTATTAATATATCTGTATGTCTAGCTAGATAAGATTGGTGGGATAAATAATTTGGAGATGAAAAGAACTGGACCAATGGTTTCAGGGGGAAACGAGAGAAGGGGAGGTAAGAGAAAGGAAAGGGGGGATGGGGGAGAAACCAATCCAGGGACAAGGGAACAAGTGAACTAAAATCAATGGAGAGAAGGGCATAGGATGCTTAGTGAGTCATAATCAAGGGTAAAGTAGCAGCGAGGAGTTACCAAACCCAAATGAAGACTGAACATGATGGTGAGACAAGAGGAAAGTAAAATGAAGTAGAAGAGCCAGGAGGCAAAGGATATTTAGACATGCTAAATACAGGTATGTACATATGTAAATATATATATGTGTGGGTGCACACATATAATGTATGTGTGTATATATAATAAGAGGAGAATAGAACTATGTACTCATACCTGTATCTTAAGAATTAAGGTTGCAGATGAACATCAGGCTTTGACTGAAGTACTCCCTCAACCCAAGAACACTTTGTTCTAACAGTCTGGAAATCTGTGATGCTCACCCTCCCAACACAATTGCTGAAGACAAAATGGGTGCATAAGCAAACGGGGTGAAGAAAGCTGATGGTGCCTGGCTATCAAAAGATATAGAATCTGGGGTCTTAAAGGCTTGAAGATAAACAAGCCCACATGTTTATCTTTTATGCTTCTCTAACTAAGAAGCAACAAAGCACACATGGAAGAAGCACACCAGCCCGTGTAATCATGAGGTGTCAATGGGATTAGGTATCAGGCATCTAACCTCCACCTCCACAGTCAAGAAGGAGAGTAGAGATATCAGGAGGATTAGGGGAGGGTGGGAGGAGAAAGGGGGAATCGATCACAAGGATTAACTATAACCCCCTCCCATGGGGCAAATAACAGAAAAATGGGTGAGGGGTGATGGAGGATGATGTAAGATATGGAATAGCAATTTATAACTTATTGAGGGTTTGTCAGGGAGAGGGGGGGAGGGGAAAATGGGGAGCTGATATCAGGGGCTCAAGTGGGAAGAGAATGCTTTGAAAATGATGATGGTGGCATATATATAAATGTGCTTAACACCCTGGAGGAATGTATGGATTGTGATAAGAGATGTTAAGAGCTCCCAGTAAAAGTAAGAAAGAAAGAAAGAAAAAAATTAAACATAAGTAAGAAGGAGTAATCCATGCAGACCCAAACTTGAGCATCTCTCACATGCCTCCTTTTGAACTTGAAAGTGCTCTTCTGAATCCCCTGGGTCTGAGGGTCATTGTTCGTCATACACTGAATCGCCAGCTCTTTCACTTGAGGAAGAGTCAGGTAGCCTCCATAGTGATGGAGTTGCAGGCTTGGAAATCAGATAGAAAGACCAGATTCCCTGTGAGGGATGATAGGGGTGGAGTCAGATAGGGAGGAGAAGTGGAGAGAATCCCCCTGATAGTCTCACAGTCCCCCTGAGTGACTAGGCTTCCTTGGTGACAAACTGATTTGTAGAAAGCCAGGTCAGTAGTAGATGTCCTCCGAGAAATATCACCTGTCACTTGTACCTCTCAAAAGAGAGCATTTGGCTGGTGAAGCACTGTCCTTGGGGCTGTGCCTGCCTGCCCAGGCCTGGGGCCTTGTGTGGGACTAAGCCTGGGGGGTGGGGGAGTGGGGTAGGGGAGAGTGGTTATGGCTGAGATTGCAGAATCCGATCTGCCCCACACCCATGACTAGAGCATGTCAATGTCAGCAAGAGTCCACCAGGGGCCCTGCTGGAGAGGGCAGTGCACCCCCGTGAGAGCTGAAGGCATCTGTCCTGGAGCCATGACTGTCAAAGCGGTGACCTGAGTTTGCCAGACCTGTCTCACCTGGCCCCATTATTCTTCAGACAGGTTGGCCGGCAGGCACTGGAGAAGTCGTGGGACAGGAGACAGATGCGAACTGCATGTTCTGAATACAGAAAGGACAGCGATGGGATGGACAGAGTGCAGTTAATTTGTAGGAAACTTGAAGTGCACAGTACTTTACAGGAGCAGCCTGGGGTGGGGGGGAGCTCTCAGAATCAAACAGTATTCATTCCTCTGGATAAGAAACACTTTATGCTACTTACTGCACATCACCTTCTTATTTTTAGAATGTCAATCAAGACTTAACTACACCCCCCCCCAAAAAAAAACCCACCAAACTCACTGCCAGCAAGTTACTGCCAACCTACGGAGACCCTATAGGACAGGGGAAACTGCCCCCATGGGTTCTGAGACTGTCACTTTTACAGGAGTAGAAAGCCCCCGCCTTTCTCCCAGAGAGCGGCTGGTGGATCCAAACCATTGACCTTGAGCATCGTAGCCCAGCAGCCACCACTACATCACCAGGACTCCTAAGACTTAAATAAAGAGATAGAAAAAATGTCACTTATACAAAAGAACAACAACACCCTTACCTCCATAAATCAAGTTCAGAGCACAAGAAAACTTATGTCCACAGTCCACCCAGCTCTGAAATAAACGTCAGCTTGGACTCCGGGCTAGGCGGGTTTGAATGAAAGCTGATGTTGATTTGTCTATTTTCCCTGAAGTCTTTCTGCGGTTACTGAATCAATCGGCTAGAGATAAGGGGAGTCACTCATTATCCCCTGTTCCCCGGGACACAGACTCAGGGGCGCGCACAGACCACACACCCAGTCCAGGACTGTCGCCGGCCCTAAACTTGAGGCAGGGAGGCTCCAGGTGACAGCGCTGGCGGAGCTGTGTCATGTCCGCAGCTCAAAGAGCCCTTCGGGAAAGTGAAAGTCGGAGAAAGCCATGCTTTCTCTACA